>BSBK01003191.1:147500-320000 GCA_027943335.1 Chamaecyparis obtusa
CTTGTGGTTCTTATCACATCTTGATTAATCAGGGACGCCAAATGGTTTTTTTGGCCCGTCTTGAATTTTTGCTATTGATTTTGAAATCTGTTTCTTGAACAGTTTATTCTTTCATTAATTTTTTTTTTGGCCCGTCTTGAATTTTTGCTGTTGATTTTGAAATCTGTTTCTTGAACAGTTTCTTCTTTCGTTAATTTTTTTGTAATAAATTATTATAATTTATGGTTTGAATTTATTGCTATGTCAGGCCATTTTTAGATGACCCTCCGTATTTGAGTTCTCTGAATATTTTATCGCAACTGATTTTTGTCTCTTCTTATGCTCAGTTTGACATCCTCAGCTGACTTTGTAACAAGCTTAATTGTGAAGCTCTTTTGAAATACCTCTAATTTTTTGGGACCCAGAAATAATTTTGAGGTAAATCTATACCTGATACTGCCTATTTTCGTGTCTTCAACTCTCAAAAAAAAAGGAAAAAAATCAAGTCATGCTTATTTCTGAAAATTCTGGGTTATTTTTCAATTATTTCTGATCATAATAACAAACAGAAATTTCTGTTTATGGTCCCAAATCTATTTTGAAATCTGTGATGTAATTAGAATAATCAGATGCAAGTTCATTTCCAGATTTATGCCCTAGTTGTAGAGGATTGTTTTGTTATCAGTTTATGCCCTAGTTTGCAGATTTTATTGTTTCCTTTTTAGTATCATCAAATTTGAATTTCTTATTTATACAACAGTAATAAGCAATGGAAAATAGATGAATGGGAGATTTGGAAACTTGTTCTTTGTTCTGCTTCTTTTGGGAATATTTTGTCTAGAGATACTTAAACCCCAAATAAAAAATCTTTGTGTGGCCTCAACATATGCACACTTGTATTGAGGACAGATACTTTTGGCATGTGGCCAAGAATGATACAGGCCTTTTTGTAATACTCTGCGTAGGCCTTACAACCTTTTGAATGTATCAAAGGCCAAGGAATGTCCACTGTTGAAGTAGTTCCTTTCCAGCATGTACATAGATGCAAGCAATTGATAGTTACCGTTGTCCTTGGTTGATTTGATGAAACAACACAATGTCACATTATGACTAGTATAAAAGCAAAATAGCCCATTATTTTGAGTTCCTGGCCATAGATATAGCCAACTGAATGCACTTGATAAACAAATGGCAATTTGAATTGTCACAGGATAAATTGGTGTCTATCAAATGGAAAGAAAATAGAACCCTAATGGATTTTTTCAAAATTATGGCTAACTTTAGAGAGCTCTAGGAGAATGTGACAGCAATTATGTTCTCGAATGAAAATCTGATTTCGTGATCAGCTGATACCGTGGATTTTTGTGATGAGTGATAACTCAATTATATATCTATTTCCTCTGGAAGTTCTTTCAGACCACATACTGAAATGTTCAGATATTCCAACCACCCCAGGGTACCACATTTTTTGTTTATTGTCGGATAATATATATTTATTCTCATCCATAAATTTTGTTCCATTCTGGCAATCATGTTTATACTATTAATTTTTACAAT
Organism: Chamaecyparis obtusa; assembly: GCA_027943335.1. NCBI lineage: Eukaryota > Viridiplantae > Streptophyta > Pinopsida > Cupressales > Cupressaceae > Chamaecyparis > Chamaecyparis obtusa. The sequence goes on from BSBK01003191.1 coordinate 149,037, forward strand.
ATATTATAATTTAAATAACAATTTGTGATATTATAATATATATTTATTTTTATTCATATTTTTAAAGTTTTTTAATTTTTAATTTTATTATATACTAATTATACATTAACAACTATTTATGTAAAAAATTATGTGATTTTATTTGCTTATAATTTTTATTTTTTCTTTACAAAATATTAATATTTAAATTAAACTATATTAAATTAATATTTAATATTATTATAATAATTTTATTTTGAAAACTTATTAAAATTTAGTTTAAAAGATCAATTTATTTAAATTTATTTATTTATAATAGTTTTAATAAAAATTCTTTTATAAAAATTTATTACTTTTATTGTAACTATATAAAACATAATAATTAAAAAATTAATATACTATTATTTCTAGTATAACTTAAAAATTTATAAAATTTTATTATTTCTACTATTACTATATAAAACATAGTAATTAAAAAATTAATATACTATTATAGTTTCTACTATAATTAAAGGCAAGTACTTAGCCATTATGTGACACTTGTTTTCGGTGTTTTCGTGCACAGTATGATTTTAATTTCACTAACAAGATTCATATGGATGGGTATGTGTATGCGGTTGGCATAGTCACTCCGTCACATAACGATGGTAAGGAATTCTGTCGGCTGGGTAGCCGGCTCCATTTTTTTGGGCCTCCTAACGAGTGAAGCACTTGTTGGGAAAGGGCTACACATGCACAATGCACAATCCAGGTTCGAATGCCATTCCAATCCAGGGACATTTTTTCAGGTATCCGAAAACTTAAAAAATTTCTTGTTAGTTTTGCATATAATAAGGCCAAGCTATCGCATTTACTCGCCTTCCCGATGCCCATCGAGGGCTGAAGCATTTTAGGGCATGTTTGTAGTAGAAATTTACATTATTTTATTACTACAACTCTGTCTTTTGATTTAAGCTCATTTTTGTTAAATTTATTGGCATTCCAATTCAGCCATCCACCATTCATAACGCTACACTTGCAGTTATCAGAAAACGGTTAACAGAAGAGGGCTTTTCTGAAGAGGCGATTAGGGATTGTGAAGACATTATGAATTTTGAATTTTCAGTCTTGCAACAACAGCTGAGATTGCTTCAAAAAAAGAACACGTACTTGATTGAGAAGTTAAAACAGTTATAGGTATGTGAGTTTTGATGAAGGCGTGTTATTACATGAACTTGTAACTTGAAGCCTGTAGTATTTCAACCTAAGCTTCTGAGCATAATCCTAAGCACTGATAAGGCTAATATGTTAATAAAGAGAACTTAGCCCCATGATCTAGATTCTTTTATAAATTATTAATGTGAAAATAAAGAAGAGAAACAAGCCATAAAATTATTTTATGGAAAAATATTTATTTGTGAGGAAAAATAACACTAAAATTCAACTTAAGTTTAGAACTAAACCAATAATAATTTGGGAATACATTTGTCTACATGAGTAAACTAAGATGATTTTAAATTATAGAGAAAGGGGATGAACAACATTACATTCACTAATGTTCAGAATTTATAGTGTTGATGTATGTAGCATCGATCAGATTATTATAGAATTGATTAACTGTATATACATAGATATATATATATTAATATATTTAATAATTGAAAACCTTCTATTAAAATAATAATTAGGATTACTAATTAATAAATATTAATATTTATTATTTTTAAAATTATCGGAGCGAAGTCTTGCCTCTTGTATGAGCGAACTTAATCAGCCATAATAGAGCAAATATTACTGTGTATGGTCTGCGAATATATCAGACATATAATCATGCGTTGGGAGATATTCGAATTGTGAAGGGCAAACCTTGAGGGTTGCAGATATATATATATAAAGTGCAGATATACATCTGACTTTAAAGTGCGACTTTGGTCCAGTATTAATGATCTCAAGGGTTGCGATATTTGTTCAATGATATCGAGGGTTTGATCAGCAAATCATACTTACTCATATAGTGCAAATAATTCACTCACTTGGAGCAATGGCTGTATCAGAGGACTAAATAAGCTCGATAAATTTTGGGATATATTCTTTTCGCAACCCACTGTAGGCATTGATACGCCCATTTTCTTCGCAGCAGTTTGGAGCAATTTTGTGCATTTTGAGGCCCGCATTGGAGATTATCTTTGATTCTTAGGGTGTAAAATTTGGGAGATTTGACAACAAAAATAGAAATATTATTATAAACCGGACTTGTAATGTACAGATCCGAATGGTAGAGGCAGAATTTGTATCATAAATTGCAGATCTGAGATTAGTGTGGGTCAAATTGAGAAGACACGAGCAGATACACAGGCCACACAGCAGCATAGTGGAGAAAGAGAGCGATTTAAGGGTTTGATCTGAGGTTTTACCAGCTTAATCACAATCTGAACCAGCAGATCGACTTGTACAGTTGCAAATCAGGGAGATATCAGACTTGTTTCAGCCTTGCTAGGAGCTGCACATCTCCATTTGCAGTTGACATCAGCACAGGGCAAAGTACAGAAGCAGATCCAGGCTGATTTTAATACCCTAGGCAGCCACAAACCCCTTTGGGGTGTTCGAATTTGCATACCTCACACACAGATCAGAATTCATTGTTCCAAAATCTTTTTTTTAAGAGGCCAAGCTTGGGTGATTTCGTGCCCTAGGTACATTGCCAAGTTGTCTAAGGGCTGGTAGCAATTATCATTGTTAACTTTTGGAATAGCAGAATTGTGATAGTGCTTTGAATTGAGTAGTTGGAGATTTAGATTACATATACAGATCAGATTAAGTGAATACATACGGATCAAATTGGAGTGTCTTCTTTTTTTTTTTTTTCTCTTTTCTGGAATTTCGACAGCAGCATTTTCCCCAAATTGCAGCGGCATTTTACTTCTTTTTTAACCATTTTGAAGATCGCAGCAATATTAGGAGGGTGATAAGATGGAGTGAAAATAATCCAGCAGAGAGAACAGCAAATTATATCAGACCTGGGCATGATGAGTTGAAATTTTTTTTTTCCTAGGGCACCGAAACCCATTGATTGACCAAGACATCTCAGTGTTTATAATACAAATTTCTGATCTCTGATTAGCAGCGAATTATTTTGGGCTCTGCTGGACGAATTCTCTTGGAGATTTTGATAAGGAAGAAGACAACATTTCAGACCCTCATTCCATGCGAATCTTACCCTAAGGCTCTGCAATTAGCAAAATGCGAACTTTTCATTCAAAAAGGAAATTTGCCTTTCAAAGGCGTCAAATAAATATTGGTCTTTTCCATGCGAATCGAGATGCGAAGAAAGATTTAGCTGTATGCAGTAAGGATAACCCTAGAGGAGAAAGGCCCAATGTGGTTACAGATGCTGCAAAGAAGCAAGACAAAGAAGAAGTGTTTTCAAGCTATTGTTTTAATTGTTGGATCTACGGCCACAAGAAAAAAGATTGTCGTAAACCAATACAGCATCACCCTTCATATGAGCATTTGAAAGATTTCATAGCAAAACAGAAGATATTAGCTGAGGAAAAAGTAGAGTTGGAACTGCACACAATCTCCACTCGAGAAAAACCAAATCCATCCAATGATGTTTCTACTCCGATTAAGGGCTCCTCTATTAACCCTCATAAATCTCCATTAACAGATAAGCAAGAGAAGGATTCCTAGAAGGAAAAATTTAAGGAAATTGCTAGGGCGGAGAATCCTGGTTCTACACTAAGAACAAACAATTTAATCCCTAAGCAAACTAGGGATGTTAAGCTAAAAGTCTTCTCAGTCAAAGCATTGGACAGACAGATAAATATCTATTCCAAGACTAAGTATGCAAAATTGGGCATAGGCATCGGGGCTGCTAAGGTGGAAAGACCTGAGTACAATTTAAATTGTAGAACCAATGAACCCCTATCTGCTAAGGGGGAAGGCAAGTTCTTACCTAATCAAGCACCTCCCATTTGCATGATGAAGAATGAATCCACTTGGCAGATGGTTAAAAATAGGAAAAAGGTTAATAGGTATCAGCTATCTCATAATCCTTTTAATCTATCTCTGAATAATTCATTTGATTTGCTTAAAGAGGAAGATAATGGGAAATATTCACCCCCCCATAAAGGCTATAAGGCAGGACAGAATAAGCTCCATACCAATGTCTCAGAGCTCTACCCACAAAATGAACATACACACAGAAAGAATTTAAAAGGTTTAACAGGTAACAATGGGTTAAGGATGTTTCAGGAACAAAACATACAGGTATACACGCCCCCTCATAAGTGTAATAAAAATATGGATAGTAACAATGATAAAATAATAGGAAATTTCTTTCAGAATCCTAACATGATTAGAATAGATCTAGATGGTAAATGCATAGAACAGAGACAAAATTCTTTTGCAGATACAGGGCTGATTTGCCGATGGTCTGGAGTAGGAACTTCTACCACAGATCTGATAGCTTGGCTGAAATCTCAACTCCCAAATGAGGTAAGTATATCTATCTTATTAGAAAATTTTATTTTCATCAATTGTAAAGATGGAAATATCAAAAGTAAAATTAGAAATGAAGGATTAGCTAAGTATAAAGACTCTGATTTTTATATTTTTGACTGGGCTCCCCTGTTCAACCCAATAAACCTTAAGGACTTTCTTGTAGAAAAAGCTATTGTTCTTAGAAATCTACCTATAGAATTATCTGATGTAGAAACTGTCAAATTAATAGGAAAACAAATGGGTGACTTTCTAAGCATTATTGATAATGATAATAACCAGTATGAAAAAATTATTAGAGTAAAGATCAACTATCATCAAAAATGGATTCATCCCATTAGATTATGCTTTAATTCAAACTCTATTATTATTAACCCCATTATTCTAGAAGATTTTTTAGAAAGACAAACAAAAGATCTAGAAACCAAAAATTTAGGACAAATTGACTCTCATATTCAGAAGACATTGGAATTGAAGGAGAGCTTTAACCTAGAAAAAGGAGGTTTCACTATGACTTCTAAGAAAATTAATCCGATTAGCATCTCCTCACAACCTTCAGACTCTGAGTGTCAACCCCCTTTTGTTCTAGAAAAGGAAATATCAATAAATAAGACCTTAAATGTTGAGGTCAAATCTCCCCTACCTTTATCCATAGAACATGAGAATAACCTTAGTACTCAGAGTTTCAAGCAAGAAATTAACACTAAAATTACCTCTTACAGCCCGAATAGAATCTCCAACAGTCCAGAAGATAAAGAAAGATCACCTCTTAAGGAGAATCAAAAAATAGAAAAAGAAATAGTTGAGATCACCAATGAGTTAATGGACACCTTTATAGACGAAATATGTGACAAAGAGGAACTTGAGCACCAAAAAAGTTTGCTAATTAAAAGCATTATAGAGATGTCGGCATCAGATAATACTCAGAAAAATGGAGAAGAAGACATGGAAATGGAATGCTTTCCAAATCTAGATGAGATAGGAGACATGGAAAGGGATATTAATGAAAGAGAAGATCCCTCGTATGGAAGGAAAGAAGAAATAAATAATACAAGGAATTAGAATGAGGAAGAGATCAGAATTTGCCTAGAAGGTATCAACAATGAAGATAGACAATTAGGAATGGCAACAACCATTGATGGAATCAAACCCAACGGCAATCTCTCATTGGTTAAAGACTCCATAGAAGGCCTCTTTGGCATCACCAACCAAGATAGGCAGTTAGGAACAACAATGAAAAGAGGAAGTCTGAGCACCCCTAATATCAATAGAATTAAAAAGAAGAGGGGGAGGAAATCCGAAGTGGAGTTAAGAACTATAAATGTTAATGCAGGAACCCAAATAGAGATTGCAGATATTCCTAATATTGATAAAAACTCAGAACTCATCCATTCCGAATCTTTCCATCAGTTAAAAGAAATGCAAAAAGAAGAAATGGAAAAGTCCCCCTTAGTGGAGATCATTGACCAAGGATCACTGCTAGACTTTTTAGGATTAGACCCTGCCTCTATTCTGGAAGATTCTAGGAGTAATGATATAATAACAGGAGTATTAGGCTCGCTATCAAAAGAGGAACTCTGTGAGGAAAACAAAGAGAACATCGTTAGGAACAATACAGAAACTTTAGGTTTAGGAAAATCTATTAAGGGCAAGTTAGAAGCTGATACGGGAAAACTAGTCAAACCAAGAGGTAGAAAATCTCTTGCTGAACTAAGAGCTAAGGAAGGAATGGCGCCAGGTCAGGTTAAAATTACCGATATTTTATACTCTAGGAAGGGGAAGATCCTTCCCGAGTCCTCATGAAGATCATTAGTTGGAATGTCAGGGGTTTAAATGCCCCTAACAAACGAAGCCTTGTAATAAGGCAATTAACGAAAATTAAACCAAATATGGCTATGATACAAGAAACTAAACTTTCTAATGAAGGATATGAGAATTTAAAAAAGAGTATAGGGATTAGAGAATTAATAGGTTGCGAGGCAGAAGGCGCTTCGGGTGGGATTGCTTTTATTTGGGACCCAAGAGAAATAGTTTTCAATATTCATGAAAAACATAAAAATTGGATGGGAGGTCAAATCAAAAGTTTAAAATCAGATTTAAAATTTAATCTAATAAACATGTACGCTCCAAAATTCTTACATGAAAAGAGAATTGTATGGCAGGAGGTTAAGGATTATATTGAAAGCTTCCCGAACGATACATTTATACTAGGAGGAGATTTTAATGCTATCCTATCCTTGGGAGATAAACTGGGTGGGACGAAACACATATCAAAAACTACTTTAGAATTTCAGGAATGGATAAATAATATAGGGGCTTCAAAAATTGAATCAGACAGAGGGAAATACACCTGGACTAACAAACGAAAAGACACAGAGTTAATAGTAGAAAAATTGGACAGGTTCTTCTTTATTGGGGAATTGAGAAATTTTGACTTTGATCTTACTAATGAGGTACTACCTATTACCGGTTCCGACCACTTTCCTATAGAACTAGTAATTTCGGAACCAATCAGAAATAAAAAGATCCCATTTAGATTTGAAAAAATGTGGTTACTTAATGAGGAATGTTTGGATCTAATTAAAAAATGGTGGACAGAGACAAGATTTGAAGGCTCCAAGATATATAAAGTCATAAGGAAACTAAAATTAATAAAAAGAAATCTGTCTCAATGGAGTAAGAACACTATTGGGGATATATTTGTGAAAAGAGATCTTATAGAAAAAGAGCTAGAAAATGTGAATAAGGAGATTACTGAAGAAGGTAAACAGACTTCAGATGATAACAAAGAGCAAGAACTATTATGTAAATACTATGATTCTCTTTTACAAATTAGCGCCTTCTGGGGGCAAAGAGCGAGAGAAACATGGCTCAGGGAAGGGGACCGAAACACCAAATTTTGTCACAATAGCGTCAAAGCTAGAAGGAATATAAATAAGATTTCCAAAATCAAAGATAGCAATGGTAATACAATAGAGGATCCCGAAGAAATTGCAGATTTAGCAGTCTCTTTCTTTGAAAAATCTCTGAATAACTTAGGGAGTGTGGATTTGTTGGACCAGACCAAGCTATTAAGAAACATCCCTCGTATAATAACTTCGCTTCAAAATAACCTCCTAAATGCTGCATTTACAGAAGATGAAATACTCAAAGTTTTAAAGGAAATGAACCCGGATAAATCCCCTGGTTTTGATGGATTCCCAACTTTTTTCTTTCAAAAGTGTTGGTCATTTATGGGCAAGGAAATTACTGATGCTCTAGAGGGAATGAGAAACTCAGGACATATTCTTAAAGAGCTAAATAACACATTCATTGCTCTTATTCCCAAAAAGGTCAATGCAGAGAAATTTAATGAGTTCAGACCTATCTCCTTGTGCAACACTTTGAATAAAATCTTCTCAAAAGCTTTGGCAGGCAGAATGAAACAACTTCTTCCATTTATTATATCCGAAGAACAAACAGGATTTGTCCCTAATAGGTCAATTTTGGATGGAGTGATTATTGCTCATGAGGCTATACATTCAGTAACAAATAATAAGGATCCGAGTATGTTGATTAAGTTAGACATTAGTAAGGCGTATGATAAAGTGGACTGGAGATTTTTGTGTAAATGTATGGAAGCTTTTGGATTCTCAAAACAATGGATCAATATGATTTTTGAATGCATCTCCACCACTCACTTCTCAATTATGGTGAATGGGTCTCCTGAAGGCTTTTTCAGCTGTTCCCAAGGTTTGAGGCAGGGAGATCCGTTATCTCCTTTTTTGTACATTATTATGGCAGAAGCTTTAGGGAGAGGTATCAAGAAACTTCAGGAAGAGGATAAGGTTAAAGGAATCAAGATTACTTCAGGAGTCGAGGCTACTACTCATCAACAATATGTCGATGATAATCTCCTTTTTGGAAAAGCGCTTTTAGAAGAAGCTCAAGCTTTCAAAGAAATTTTAAAAACTTATGCTAACGCTTCTGGACAATGTATAAATGAGGAAAAATCAGAAATTTTTTTTATCAATACTGAAGAGAGACGAAAGAATGAGATTAAACGTATTCTAGACTTCAAAGAAGGTTTCTTCCCATGTAAATATTTAGGTTTACCTCTGGATAAGGGGGTCAAATCAAACCACTTATGGGAAAGCACAATTCAAAATATCTCCAAGAAACTAGATCAATGGAAAGGTAAATGGTTATCAAATGCGGGAAGGGCTGTTATGATCAGGTCAGTCCTCTCTGCAGTTCCTATTTATCAGATGATGAGCATGAGAATCCCGACAGGTATTAATAAGGAGATTGCTCGAAAGTTAAGGAGATTTTTCTGGCAAGGGTCAGAGGAGAAATCTGAACTAGCTTTAATTTCTTGGAATAAGATTTGTAAGCCAAAAGAAAAAGGAGGTTTGGGAATAAAAGACCTTACGCTTCAAAACAAGGCCTTGGGGGCGAAATTAGTATGGAGAATGATTAAAAACCCAAAGGCAAAATGGGTTAAAATACTAAGATATAAATACTTACTAGGAGAAGAGGAGGAAAGTGTTTGTCGTTTTGATAATTATCCGACGGGCTCACGCATATGGAACTTCATAAAAGAATGTAAAGATATAGTATTAGAGTCCCTTTCTTGGGACGTGAAAAGCGGGGATAAGGCTCTTTTCTGGGATGACTCATGGGGTGGAAAACCGACCCTACGTGAAATTCTTGGGAACGATCAGCTAATTGAACTAATCAAACAAAGTAAGGGAGAGCGGGTTAAAGACTATTTTTCACAAATCAATAATAGTGAGGGTAGCAGCTGGGCATGGAAATCTCTAGAGGAACTCAGACTTCCCCTTGATTTCCAGAATAAACTTAACAAGGCTCTACAAGAACGAAACTTCTATCCACGCTCTGGGGAGGACACAATTATATGGGCTGCTTCAAAGAGTGGTGTATACAACTCGAAAGAAGGTTTCAAAGTTATTTCTGGGATAGATAATCCACCCACCAGTCTTCCCATTGATCTATGTTGGAATAGAAACTGTCTTCCTAAGGCAGGTCTATTCTCATGGGCAGCTTTACAGAAAAGGATTCTCACCGCTGAATGGTTTGAAAAAATAGGGTACCATGGTCCTTCTAGGTGTGCCCTGTGTGAAAGAAAGTGAGACGATTAATCATATTTTGTTAAATTGTGAGTATGCCAATAAATGCTGGCTTTGGGTTCTGGAGAAATTAGATCTAAAGACTGCTCTTCAAAATGATATCACAGAAGTTTTTATTTCATGGCAAAGATCATGTAAGGAGGATTTATACAGTAAAATGAGATACATAATCCCATCTCTGTTAATCTGGGAATTATGGAAGGAAAGGAACTGTAGGATTTTTCAAGATAAAAGGATGAACATTGAGAGTTTTTTGAACAAATTAGAGGCAAATATAGTAGAAATTACAAACAATAGAAATATGCTGGGACAATCAATGATGGAATTCTCACTAGAAGACAACAACCAGAGAAAGAAGTGGTATGGCTTGAAAGTTCCTCCCTGGATTGGATCTAGCATTGACAATAAATCCTTATCAAGGGCAAACTGTAAATGGAAACCACCGGAGCAAGGATGGATTAAGTTGAACTTTGATGGGGCAGCTAGGGGAAACCCAGGGGTGGCGGGTATAGGGATATGTTTACATAATGCGGAAGGAAAGTTATTAGGAAGGTTAGCAAAACCTATAGGAATTAAGACAAATAACGAAGCTGAAATAGAAGCTATAAGATTAGGTCTGGCTTGGTGCAAAAAATGGAGGCTTAAAAGAATTGCGATTGAAGGAGACTCAGCTATTATTATAAATGCAATAAGACAGGGTAGAATGCCGAACTGGAAACTAAATAGTGCTATTGAACAAATATTGGAATCTCTTGAAGTTATAGGAGATTATACAATGAATCACATTTACAGGGAGGGCAATATAGACGCAGATAAGTTAGCTAACCTAGGAGCTGACGGGCAAGAAATTGAAGAAATTCATGAGAGTTTGAAAGAAGAACTCGGAAGGTGAAGAAAAATGATTTCAAAATAGGAAATCAAGATTAGATGTAAATAAATGTAAATGAATTTAAAGGTAAACAAGTATAGATACATTTGCGAGTATAGTATAAAAATGCAAAAATACACACAAAAACATGCACAAACACACACACATATATATACTGCCCTCTTACATAGCAGACTTCAAGATAGGGAATGTAAGAAGTTAACATCTCATTTAGTCAAAACAATCATCATATATTAAGGGCATGCCAACCTACAATGAAGTCTCATCGATCACAAAAATGATAATCTTTAAAACAAAAAATGTTATGACAAATTAAAAGATTCGTAAAGTGCCCATAAATTTCTTATTTCATAGCATGACTGTCAATAGAAATGGACTCAGATTGTAATATTTTATTTAGTAAACTAACTCATGGATTAAGATTTGAAATTCTTTAATTTCATCAATACCTAACCTGAACTAGCTTTATGAGGATTGAATCATGAAAATGAATAATTAACTGTAAATTAGTAGAATAGAGGTTGCATGGTGTCTTTCTATTTTGCAGGTATACAGGGAAAGCATAACAGACCAAAAAGGCAGAAATAAAAAGAGGCTCAAGAACTTATCAAAGCTAAGGCAAATACTCGAAGAGCGAGGATGAGAGAAAATAACACGATTTTTCAAAAGCATAGTTAAAATTAAAGGAAGGCTCATTAGCTCTAAAAATAAGAGCAAGGTATATGTAATCTCAATCTAAATAAATGTACGGCACAGGATGGGAATGCTCATCAGTTCTTCTTAAAAGACCATTATATATAAGAGATTAATATATTTGTGTTCACTATCATGGAGGTATGCCTCCATTAATTTTTACTAAAGAGGGAATGCCCTCTTCGACTCCAACAAGTGGAGCTTTGTAATCTTACGCTTGTAGGAACTCTAAACTTGATTTGTTTTTGGACAAAAGTCCTGGGCCAGACTGGAGGTTTTCTTCCCCGTTCTTTCCTACCAGTGCCCGCACGAACGGAGGAAAATGTAAAAAGATAAATTTTAAATAGATAAAATCAAGGCTTCGGCCGTTTACTGATAAAAAAAATAAAAAATAAAAAAATTTAATAATTGATATTATATATATATATATATATATATATATATGAAGTTAATATTTTATTTATTCTTATAATGATTATATAGTTAAATTCATAAATCAGACTAATGAATAGAAATGTCCCTTGAAGGGACATGTCTCTTCTTGTCTTTACCATGTATATATACAACAGATCAATGCATTTGGAAAGTACATACTTTTACGGCAGTACTATTACATTTGCAGCGATCTGAAAATAACATGGTATCAGAGCATGGTTGCAAATGTAAAGAAGGACAAATAAATAAAATTATCTATTCAAAGAGGATTGTGCCACAGTAAATGCTGTCCAGACACCTATTTTCTATGTGATGGCTCTTGCACGGTGTGGATCGAGGAGATGCATGTTTGTGCTTGAGGAGATGCGGCCCGAAGCACTGGTAGTCATTCCAACACGTTGTGCAATGACATTAAAGGCGATTTAAGAGTAATCTAGTGTCTAGCACTTGGGTTCTTTAGTTAGATATAGAAGGAATGCATGATTTGGATGAGAACACTTCTCTCGATATCAAAATTTCTATGCGTTGGCTCTATGACTAACTTGGAATGGGTTTTGCTTTGGATGTATCTCAGATTTAGGTGTGGCACAAGTTGTCATCCCATAATGCATCCCTGTCAAAATCAGGAACTCTTGTATACTTTCTTTTAGGCCTCTTAGGACAGTGTTGGATTCTTAGCATGGGATTATTAGAGGGGCATGAAGCCACCCCATTACTATGCAGGGGCTCCTCAAGGTCGTGTATTTTGGACTGCGAAGGAACTAAATAGGAAAATAGGAAGCAGATGTATCAGATGGAGATGCGGCCAAAAGAAATATAATCACAGGGTATTGTTTATGAGGAGAATACACAACTAGATTCAGGAAAGGAAGGAGTCAATGCTCATTACCAAGCCGTTGAGTACAAGGCGGCCATGACAGAAACCTTGAGTGAGGCGGTTTGAGGGAGGCGTGAACAATCTCAGTCCTCGAAGAGCTGAGAATTAACACAGGGTTTGTAGAGATTTTCTATAAGCCAATCATGGCCGCAAGTTAATAGAAAAGAAGTGAGAAGACTTTTGCATATTGCTGAATCAAGCAAACGAAAGCGATGGAAGGGAGTAAAAATGTCATAATAATATCAAATATAAAATATTCAAGCATTGACTATTATCGAAAGACAATTAGTCATTGATACATTATATTATGACAATGGCAATGTAGCGTACAAGACGACAAGGATATCATCCAATGTAAATTGACAATACTAAATAGAGGAGACATAAATCATATACAAATACAAAGCTCCATTATTTAGAACAAATACTAACATGCGCAAATTAGAGTTATCAACCCATATGAACAAAGAAATTATTTTATGAAAAGAGCATCATCACTCTAAAGAAATGTGATATGAAACCCCTGGATGAATATGCCTGGTCTATTGCAATCTTTCGTGAGGATGAGAATACCTAAGAAGCGTGAGTGATCTTGTTAGTACACCACAAGCTCTGTACATTTTTTTTTGGCATCCTCCTGTGCATATACATTGTTGAAGTTTGGGATACGACACAATCCATAACGTATTTGACTTGGAGATTTGGATGGAGACAATGTATTGATCTTTATTCCAACTTGTGCAGGACAGACTTGCACACTAGTCTTGTCTCTCTCCTTGTTCATGTGAAATAATAAATAATTTTGAAGTCCAGAGACTATACCTTATATAAGTCATTGTCAATGACCATGGAAGAGATTATAAGGAGAGCTCGGCTTCTCGATACCCAAAACCGTATTCTAAAAGATGAGGTACAGAGAACAACACTGCAATTGGATGGAACCAAACATAATAATAAAAATAAAAATAAAAATAAAAATATCTTTGGTCGGCTCTCTAGGTCGGTACCGAGCTTACCTGTCAGATGAACCATGGATGTACAATGTTGTGTCTATGCAGTGGTTGTATTGAATTTGATACGATGTCGATATGGTCGTTTCAATGTTGTCGTGGGATGAAATATTTGGAAGGAAAACATTATCCATAAGAGCTCACATTAGAAGAAGCATATCATGGCGATGAAAAGAATAAATATGAAGTGATCGATTGTAGGATACGTGGAATAAGCTTTGAGGTGGTGAGTCATTGTACCCCCAAAAAATAATGGAGAGATTTAACAAGTGGTATGCAAAAATATAAAAGAAAGTGAGACAATCACGGGACGTGACGTGACAAGGTAAAAGAAAGTATAATATGTTATTTTAATAATATATGTTCTTCACTATACAATGTTTATAATTATTATTAATTTATTTATATGGATAGATATAAATGTACATATATGGTGATTATATATGTATATAAAATAATAATATGTGAAATCATAGATTAAAGATATATACTTAGAAGATTGAATGTATATATGTGCATATATATTCAAGTATATATTTAAATTAGATATTTATATATATTACATTGGAATGATCTTATATCTTTATGTAGAATTATCCTTGAGTATTATGTCAATCTCTCTCTTATTCCTTTATTTCAATACGTACTATGAGAGCTATTTGCCTTGATCTCTTCCGAGGATTCTCTTGCAGGAAAATGAGGATTGCTATCAAATTCAGAGGGAGTCTAACAAATATTAGAAGCAACCTTGAATGAGAAGGTCAGAAGGTTGATATCACATTCAGAAGAAGTCTGATGAACCATCAGAGGAAACCTTGGACAAGAAGGTTAAATGTTGATGTTAGTACTTCAAGATTCAGAGGGAGTTAGCACAACATCTAGAGGATATGCCTTATTTGATTTTCAAGGATCTTGGTCATATTGATTCAGAGGGAGTAAACCATATCGAGATGGTTTCCCTAGTGACCAGGAAACTATTAAAATAAAAAATAAAAAAAATTGTGATTCAAATGATGAAATTCCATGTATGTGAACTAGAAGGATTTTATGCGGTCATGATATTCCTAGATAGATGGTTGGGAATTCAAGAAAAGATCTTAATGCAGACTAAAGAACAAAGACACGACTTGCTCGCAGAAGGTTGATAGTAGATTCAAAGGGAGTATGATAGTTCATCTAAAACAACCTTGGACAAGGAGGTGAACTTCAAGGGTTTATGCTATCTCCTACATAACTTGGGGTTCACCTAGAGTGATGCAAACTATATAAGAGATATAGTGCATAAGTATGCTATTCAAGGTACATTATCCCTATAGAACATACGACTGATATTCTCACCAAGTTTCTTGCTAGAGGTAAGGTTGTGTACCTTCGAGATAAACTTGGCATGTTGGAGAATAAAGCCTTAGATGAAAATGAGTTTCAATATCTGTGATCTATTATCTTGTATGTTATTGAATTTTTCTCCTTGAGAATTAAGTCTAAGGTGAAAGCCCTTGTTTCACCCTTTGGGATGAGTCATGATGGATCCACCCTCTGAGATGAGTCAAGGTGGATTTCATGTGTGTGATTCTAGGACTTATGGGCCCTCCTGTGAACATTGGAGAAAGGTGATAACTTTTCAACAATAAACACTTGTATTTGATGTTACAAGGTAATGATCTTGTAATAAAGATTCGTTATGGTAGACACTTATATGTTTGTGCACATACCATAATAGGGTTATATGTAAATGGAATGTAATGTTCTTATTTACTATATCCTTGTATCACGATTTGAGGTGATATGAAAATTAGGTATCACGATCTAAGGTGATTCCTCATATCAAGGTGATATGTAAATTAGGTATCACGATCTAAGATGATTCCTCATATCAAGGTGGTATGAAAATTAGGTATCATGATCTAAGGTGATTCCTCATATCAAGGTGATATGAAAATTAGGTATCACGATCTAAGGTGATTCCTCATATGAAGGTGGTATGAAAATTAGGTATCACGATCTAAGGTGATTCCTCATATCACATGTTAGGTGATATGTAAAATTGGGTATCACATGTCAGGTGATTCCTCATATCATATGTTAGGTGATATGTAAAATTAGGTGATTCCTCATATCACATGTTAGGTGATATGTAAAACTGTGTATCACATGTCAGGTGATTCCTCATATCACATGTTAGGTGATATGTAAAACTGGGTATCACATGTCAGGTGATTCCTCATATCACATGCTAGGTGATATGTAAAATTGGGTATCACATGTCAGGTGATTCCTCATATCACATGTTAGGTGATATGTAAAACTAGGTATCACATGTTAGGTGATTCCTCATATCACATGTTAGGTGATTCCTCATCTCACGAGTTAATTGATACTTATCATCATGTATTATGTGATATTTGTGTTCACAAGATATGTGAGATTTCTTATTACAAGAAATGTGATATATGATTTTATCTTCCCTAGCTAAGAGGGAGTGTTGATGTATGTAGCATCGGTCAAATAAATAAAATTGATTATATAATTATTATGAGAATTGATTAATTATATATATATATATATATATATATATATATATTTAATAATTGATATTATTTATATTAGTATATATATATATATATCTATATATATATATATATATATATATGAAGTTAATATTTAATTTATTCTTATAATGATTATATAGTTAAATTCATAAATTAGACTAATGAATAGACATGTCCCTTGAAGGGACATGTCTCTTCTTGTCTTTACCATGTATATATACAAGAGATCGATGCATTTGGAAAGTACATACTTTTACGACAGTGCTATTACATTTGCAGCGATCTGAAAATAACATATAGTACTGCATATCTTCTGAATTGTGTAATGTAGCTGATAACTGTAAGCTAACTTAATACTAACAAGGAAAATAATTTAGCTCAATATGACCATTATATATATTTGATAGCCTTATTTGATGATCTTATATGAACTATACCAATCTGATTCAATAGGGATAAGATGAAGATTAATACATTGAATACCGGAAATCAGTCCTCCAATCAGTGAACAATCATTAACAATGCCACCTTATAATACATGGCAAAATGACTTGGAAGACCATTGATCAGAACCCAATCTTAAATCAACAGAAAACTGAATACATTAGGAAATTCAATAAACATATAGATAAGTGCCTTAACTTTCAGGAGTAGGAACAGTTTATGGAGGGATATTTTTACTAGTAAACCCATAGCTGTACTGATAAGTCAGATGGCAATTATTTCTCAGCGGGGATATGTGGTGGAACTCTAGGCAAATTTATGATAGATGTGAGTATTGTTCCAATTTTATACCTCGAAAATAATTTCATCTTTAACCCGCTACTGCTTTGACACAGTTGGAGTTGAGTCATGGTCTTTTGATGGCATAGGGATTCCTTTTGGAAGGTGTAGGCAATGAAGATAAAAATAGGAGGTTGTTTCAGGGCAAGAAACATAGAAAACAAGTTATAACATGAGATTGTTGCAGAAATAAGCCATTGTGGACTTTTGCTCTATTGTAGAGTCCATCCTCTGCAATTTTCTTTGTAATTAGCAACTTATTGAAAGGGGCATGAGGCACAAGCCTTGTTTGGCCGGAATTACCCATGCTGGGTTTTTACTGGGTATATTTTGTGTATGTTTGCATAGATCATTTCGTTTGACATTTTATTGATTCCCATTACTATAGCTTGCAATAATGTGAATTAGAACATAATTTTTGATAGTTTCATTGCACATGATGCACACTTCTTGGTGGGAAAGTGTAATGTCCCCTAAACAGATATGGCCCAAATTTTCACTTTAATTTTTTTTAATTGTATGTCCCCTTGTCTTATCTTATGGGGTTTTGGACTAAAATCCTTCAATTCAATTACAAAGACTTCTACAAAACTTGTCTATAACTTATAACAGTCTATGAAATAGAAAAACCATATCAATGCACTTTTACTATCATACCTAATTTGGATCAAAACCGTTTCAACTCGAACTGAAATGCCTTCAACTCAAACATCAAGCTAATTTTTGGTAGCACGCTATACATTTTGGGTTCTTCATATTTGCGGAATTCTTTTCTTTAGCATTCACACAATCTTCATCATAAGAGATGCCTTCACTATGATTCAGAGTTTCATTGCATACACAGACTCTTCAGCAAAGACTCTCTTTATCAGAGTCTTTCAAACATGAAGCCCTCACTCCTTTTTATTCAGCACTTCACACACATCCCCTGTTGTTTATAAAAATGCCTATACAGACAAATAACTTCTCAAATATATGTCCTCCAAAATCTACAAGACATCGATTCTACACTTCATAGCAGTGATCTAACTTCATTCTATTTTATTCTTAGTCACATATATCTTAGAGTAAATAGACTACACAACATTCTCATTTTTTTGTTGATGATGGTCTTTATTTCCTCTCTACCAAAACCATCAATCTCATGTAATATATATAACCTTTTTCTACCAGAAAGTTATGAAGAATGTGTAACTTCTTCCAACTCAGCATATGGTTAGTGCCAAATCATTCCCTTTAGACACTGAACTACATAACTCACCCTTATTTGTTAATTGTTGTGTTTTTTGTCATTTGATGCACTTCGAGGCTAAGTCCCATATCATATGTCTGTGGGAGTTTGTCTTCTTGTGTAGTGTTTGTCGGTTGTCTTGTGTCGCATGATCATCTTTGTTTTCATATGACAAGGACAGTGAAGACGATTGTAAAATGATTTCTTGAAGTGGGAGTATATTTGCGGCCTGGCAGGTGTCGAAAGGCAACGATTTGGAAGCTCGCACTAAGGCATGTTCTGTTTAATCTACCTGGTGCTAAGTGTCGCGTGAAGTCTTCAACATTTTGCACTCGCATTCTTTGAATAAATGTTGTGTTCTCATACTATTCCAAGTGAATGGAAGACGTGTGTCACCATTCTGTAGTTGCATTCCCTGAATCATTGTAAATATAGAAACTATTTTTTGGAATGATGTGCTAGAGCGTTTGTCATGGTGTGTGTATCATTTGGTGAGTGTAACGGTTCTGAGCATTTTTTTAAAAACAACAGCAACGCAGTGAAACAAAAACAAGAGCGACGTTTCTAAACACACACGTGATGCATACTATTTTTGAATAGTGAATCTTTAGATGCGCAACAGTGCAAAAAGAGTGTGAAACCTTGTGTGGGCGCGTGCTGTGGGTGTAATTTTTCTAAAGGTTTTAAAAACAAAGCCGCGTTTTTGAAAGATCCCAGAACGGTTAGATAGATGCAATTTCAAAAGGAGTGAACATTTTTTGGGTGTGGCACAGATTCTATCATTCACGTGAAGCAGAGGAGTCTTTACTGGGTCGGGTTAGAGAAATATTTAAAAAGAAAATAAGTCCGTAGCTTTAGTCGATCATAGTACGGGGGAGTTGTTACAATAAGGAGTGTGAAGATAATAAGAAAAACTCTTTGAGCATGTCATGGTGGCGGTTTATTAAAAATGACTGTCTTTAGCAGAAGATATTGTATTTGCTCTCCGTGGACATTATAGTTGGGATTACGGTTGAATGTCGACTCCAGTTTAAGCTTATGAGTTCATATATGAATGCAACAGTATTGAATAAATCAGAGGCCTATTGAAGAATGAGTAGCAAGTGTATTTGAACTGCACTGAGACTGTGATTACTATCAGTCTCTATGACACAAATTATGGGAGTACATGCGACAGTCAGTGTAACAGGAAGAAACATACAACAGAAGTGATCTCCTTCAGCAGCAGTATGAAAATGTGGAGATTAAATTAGATTTTTCAGATTGTAGTTTGTTGATGAAAGACTGAAGTTTTCATTTTTGATACAAGTTTGAATTTAAGGAAGCCTGCTACATGTTTGAGAGTCTTTACGTTTGTGTAAAGACAAAGAACTATTTTTGTTCTGTAAATTTTATATCTTCTTCCAAGAAAAGGTGGTAGCCTTTTTGAGACAGGTTAGAGCCCGTTCTGGATTGTATCTTTGAAGAGTTGCAGCTCTTAGTGTAAAGGGGTTGTAGCCCAGTTGATTAGTGAAGCCGTGGTCTTTTTACCCAGCTTGGGTTTTTTACGTGAGAAAAATATGTCTTGTCTCCTTTGAGCGTGCTTCTCAGATTTGTTTTTCTAATTAAAGTTTTTAAAATACTGATTCACCCCCTCCCCCTCTCAACATTTTTCGTTTTTCAATTGTTATCAGAGCCAATCACTCTCTTCCCTTGCTTAAAAGCTTGAGAGTCCAATTCTTGTGTCTATGATGAGTGCCTTAGAAGGTCTTGCTACGAATCGTGCACCTCTTTTTGTTGGGAACAACTATGCTTTTTGGAGTGTTCGCATGAAGACCTACATCATGTCCTTAGGTTGTGATGTCTATCTCAGTCTTGTTAATGGTTATACTATTCCTTCTAATCCTCTTGCGGACGCTGATAGTAAAAAGGAATTTGAGAATAATACCAAGGCTATGAATGTCATTTTGTGTGATCTAACTAAAGCTGAATTTGTAAAGGTCATGCACTGTACAACCGCAAAAGAAGTTCGAGATAAACTGCATAATGCTTATCATGGTGATGACAAAGTTAGGAACACAAAAGTTCAAACTCACCGGGCTATCTTTGAAAGTCTTCGCATGAAGGAAGATGAAAACATTGCTGCTTGCTTTCTTCGTGTTGATGAGGTTGTCAATGCTTTAAAAGGTTTGGGAGAAAATGTTGAAGAGAAAACAGTGGTTCAAAAAATTATTCACTCTCTTCCCATGAGGCTTGATGCTAAAGTATCTGCTGTTGAAGAAATGTTAGATTTGGATACTCTAACAGTTGACAAATTGCATGGTATCTTGACTGCCTATGAGATGAGGACTATCGTTGAAGGACCTTCCAAAAGTGAATCTGCCTCCAAGGTCTCTAAAAGGACCAAAGACGAAGGAAATAATCACAGTGATAGCTCGGATGAAGACTCTAATGAGGAAATTGCATATCTTATTAGAAGACTGAAAAAGGGTCTTAACAAAAGTAAAGGCAAGTCTAGTTTGAAGTGCTTCAATTGTGGGAAACTTGGTCACTTTGCCTCAAAGTGTCCATTCGATAAAGAAGATGACAACCATGATGAAAAAGATTTCAAATCCAGGGATACTAGGAGATTTGCCAAGAAAAATTGGAAATTTGGAAAGGGCAAAAAGGTGTTGTTTTCAAAAGATGGTAGCAATGACTCTTCAAGCAGCGAAAGTGATTCTCAGATAAATGAAGTTATGTTCATGGCTGTTGATGATTTGAGTTCCGAAGAAAATGATGATGTTGAAGATGATGAAGTGGATCTTGAACTTGAATTGATCGCAACTCTAGCTAAGATTAAGAAGCTGAAAAAGAAGAATCTAAGTCTTGTAGATCTTCTACAAGTTGAGAGTGTTGAAAAGTTAAAGATTGCAACATCTCTCAAAGAGGCTGAAACTCAACTTGTTGATTCTAAAATCTTGAATGAGGAAGCGAAGAAAGTTTGTGAGAATCTGGAAAATCAGATTCAGCTAAAAGAAGAAAATATTGCCAAGCTAGAAGCTGAAATTGTTGCACTCAGAAACATAGGTAAAACTTCTATGCTTTCTAGTGAAGAAGTGTCTTTCAAGAGTGGTAATGTATCCTTGGATGATATTCTTGGTTCTCAAAGACCTACCAAAGACAAGAGAGGAGTTGGCATGCATCTTGAACAAAACTCTTCGCCACAAGAAAGTAGTCAACCTACATTTAACAAGGTAAACAAACCTTTTTTCTATGGCTACTGTTTTTCGTGCAACTACTTTGGACATAGAGCTGCAAATTGTAGAGCTGCTCCCTTTAAGAATTATTTTCAGTTTGAAAAAAATTCCTTTAGGAAGTACAATTTAATTTGTTACAGTTGTAACAAGTTTGGCCATATTTCAAGATTTTGCAACAGCTATAGTGCAGATTTGTCCTACAATATTGAACCAAAAAGGACACAGGTGACCAAAGTTTGGAGAAGAAAAGTTTTAGAAACACCTCTAAAAGCTCTTGTTGTACAAACAACCCTTCTTGCTAGCAGTGAGAAGGACATTTGGTATGTTGATAGTGGTTGCTCAAGACATGACAGGTGATCTAAGTAAGTTTCATACTCTCAAGAAAATGAAAGGAGGAAAGGTTAGATTTGGAGGTAGTTCTTCTGCCAAAGTTGCTGGCATAGCTACTCTCTTGATCAATAATGATGAAACTATTGTTGAGAACGTTTTTTATGTTGAAGGATTAAAACATAATCTCCTAAGTGTAAGTCAACTGTGTGATCAAGGGTATGATCTTAACTTTAACTCAAATTTTTGCACTATCAAAAAAGGAAATGATGTCATAGCTAAAGCAACTAGAGCAGCAAATAGTATTTATATTCTTGATGACTCTAATGATGAGACTTGTTGCTTGAGCAAGGTGGAGGATGCTTGGCTTTGACACAAGCGTTTTGGGCATGTAAATTTTGATAATCTCATCAAAATCAGTAAAAAGGAAGCTGTAAGAGATATGCCAAAGATAGAGAAACCAACTAATATTGTTTGCAAAAATTGTCAAGAGGGAAAACAAACCAGAGCTTCTTTCAAACCAAAAGATCACTTCAACAGTAGGCCACTTGAGTTAGTTCACACGGATCTTTGAGGACCAACTAGGACAGCAAGCCTTCAAGGTGAAAAATATTTTATGCTTCTTATTAATGATTTTTCTTGCATGACTTGGGTTACTTTTCTAAAAGAAAAATCAGAGGCTTTGGATAAGTTTAAGATTTTGAAGAACTTGGTTGAGAATGAAATGGATGTGAAAATTAAATGCTTGTGTTCTAATAATTGGTGAGACTTCACCTCAAATGAATTTATTAAGTTTTGTGAACAACATGGAATCAAGAAACAAGATTCAGCCCCTAGAACACCACAACAAAATGGTGTTGTGGAAAGAAAAAACAGAATTGTTCAAGAGATGACACGTTGGTTGATGAATGAAAGAAAAGTGAAAGATGTCTTTTGAAGAGAGGCTGTCCACACATTATTCTACATTTAGAATAGAACCTTGTTGAGGCCCAAGTTCAACAAGACTCCATATGAACTTTGGAAAGGTAAACCAGCTACTGTTAAGTACTTTAAAATTTTTGGAAGTCCATGTTACATATGAGGGATGAAGATAATTTGGGCAAATTTGATTCTAGATCTGATGAGGGAATCTTTCTTGGCTACTCTAAAAGTAAAGCATTCAAATGCTACAATAAAAGGCTGCATAAACTGGAGAGAGTGTTAATGTTTAAATTCATGAGGTTATTAATGAACTTGGTGAGCATGATGACGACCCTGAAGAAGAAAAAACTCAAACCAGCACTGCTGTACTTTTTTCTCTTCATATTCAAGCTGTAACAACTAGCAAAAGTGGTGAAAATGACAAAGGTACAACTCAATCTACTCATGAAGATACAATCTCTACTTCAAATGATGCTGAAAATTCACATGTTAATTCCGGGTATGATTCTCAAGATGATCATGATGCTTCTACCTTCAAATTCCTTCAAAATTTGTTCAAAAGAATCATCCTATTGATCAAGTTATAGCTGAAAGAAGAACTAGGCATGCTACGCAAAATGTTAATTATTTTGAGGATGATGACTTCTCGCTCATTTCTATGATTGAGCCTAAATGTTTTGAACAAGCAGCAGTAGATGAGCATTGGGTGGCTGCTATAAAAGAAGAGTTAGAACAAATTAAGAACAACAATACTTGGGAGCTTGTGCCAAGACCCATTAACAAAAATGTGATAGGTACTAATTGGTATTTCGGAATAAGGTAAATGAAGATGGTAAGATCATTAGAAACAAAGCTTGTTTAGTTTGCAAAGGATATTCTCAAATTGAATGAAATGTCCTAACTCAGTCTTAGTGGAGCAATTAAGAAGTGTCGTGACTGAAGGTATTCAAATAAACATTGGTGACCTTTTTGTTTATCTGGAGTGCACGTATATTCTTATTTAATAGAAAGTAATTGCTAGTTTATCACTGTTCAGTTGAGTGTTAATATGATTGAGATGTGTATCCTCCACAATTTCTCAACATGCATGTATTCTCTGTAAGACAGAGATAGACTCCACACAACTAACAAATGCACCACAAAAACAGCTCAAGGAGTAAACTGTTTTATTAATCACTAATAGACGAACTTTATGCATAATCAAATTTAATCAATATTCAGTCATCGTTACTGATTTTACACAGTAAAGACATCTATTATTTCATTATAGACAATACAAGAAAGGGAGGAGATTCAATGGCCAACCTGGCCCCCTTCGTTGCACGTCCCAGTGTTCACTATATGTTGAATCTTGCGCGGAGATATTATAGGCTACACAAGATTGCTGGAGTAGTCCCAAAAATGACAAGTCCTGTCCCTGCTGCTGCGAATACTAAACAGAAGTGTCTTGCGGCTTCCAGATTGTTCAATACCAAGCAACAAATCCCTGCTCTCCAGGGTCTATCCTATTGTAATCATAGCCAATGACAAGGCTGGCTCAAGCGCTTGAGGCGTGAGCTGACTCCTTACCTGCGACTAGAAGTCATGCGCTACAGACTGCTAGAGTGGTATTTGGTTAGCGGAACATTCACCCGCACCTAGTAAGAAATGTTGTCATGTCACGGGTGTATGTGAGCTCAGTGTGGCTGGGTGGTCAAAGCTTCCAACTGTGTGATGAAACGCTATCTCTAGGCTTGGCACGATTCATACAATGTTAAATCTCATCTCATACAAGAATCCCAGGTTGTAGCAATCCAAACCCCGGCTGGTGTGCAGTAAGAATGAAGTCCAAAAACTCGGCCAAAATTATGCAATGTCAATCTCATCAAATATGTAACTCCAGTCGCTGGAATTTAAGCAGAGAACTAGCTAGAGTATCAACGTTTAGGCTTCCCTCCTGTTTGCTATGATACCATTCTTGAATCGAGTTGAAATGTTAAGCAAATAACCAATTTTCCCCTGCAAATAATGTTGCAACTGAAGATGTTTATCTCTTACCAATATGCTTGATGTTCACTTGTGAAATCTATGTGATTCCACCTCTTGAAGAGATGTTGGGGCTACGTCCAATATCTCCACAAATTCTGAGGGTTTGCATCCTTGGAATAATCAGTCACTTATGCAACTAGATTTCTTCTTCTTGTTTTATATTTTCTCATGGTCCTTTTTCGAGATTTACTTTTCTCTTTTATAACCTCAAAGTGAGTGCAAGCACACCAAACTAAGCCATGTGGGATAAAAGCTCACTTAAGTCACTTTTATAACATAAAGTAACTTTATAACGTAAAGCGACTTTATAATAAGACATAAAGTGACTTTATAACAACACTTTATAAAATAAAGTGATTCTGACTATAGAAACAAAGCCCAAATAATAAATATTTGCCCACGCAAACCTGTGATTGTCTAGCATCCTCTGAAACGAAGCCATTAGCCTATCTGGATGGATAGATAGACTAATTAGGCATCTAAATGGCCTACTGTTGGGAAGGGGACATTACAATCCTCCCTTCCCAGGATTGCTTGCCCTCAAGCAATCTCAATACCGGGTGCTGCAGAATCGACTCACCATCCTAAGTGGCATCCTCATAAGGTAAGTCCCTCCACCGAATCAAGTACTCACGGACAGTCCTGTTCTGCAATTTCCTCTCCTTGACCTCAATGACCTCTACTGGAACCAAAACTAGCTTACCCTCATCTAGTGGGGGTAATCCATCTGAACCACTATCTGCTGTCTGATTGCCTTCTTGAGGCAAGACACGTGAAAAACATTGTGGGTCTTGCTATTTGATGGAAGCTCTAGCTCATAAGCCACCTCACCAACTCTCCTTGAGATGCGAAAGGGGCCATAAAATCTTGGCCTGAGCTTCTCTGATCCACTCCTCTTCAACGAGCTCTGCTTGTAGGGTTGTATGCAAAGGTAGACCATATCTCCTGTCTCAAACTCCGCTCTATCCTGTGTCTATCAGCATACATCTTCTGCTGATTCTGTGCCCTCTGAATATTTTCCCTGAGAGATCTAATAATATCTTGGTGATCTTGCAACCAATCTCTCGCAGTCGGGGCCCTGCTATCCTGTAGAGCCAAATCTATGAAAGAAAGTGGCTCGCTGTCATAGAGAGCTCAAAACGGTGACATGCCAATAGTCATATTGTATGTGGAGTTGTAGCAAAACTCCCCCAAGTACAACATCGAACCCATGCCCTCTGCTGACCTGATACATAACTCCAAAGGTAGCCTTCCACCCATTTGTTTACAATCTCTGTCTGACCATTTGTTTGCGGGTGGTAACTGGTACTAGGTGTCAACTCAGTGCCTGCCAACCTGAACAACTCCTGCCAAAAGGTGCTAAGGAACTTACTGTCCCTGTTGCTCACGATGGACTTAGGAAGACCATGCAATCTAAATACCTCGCGAAAAAACAACATTGCTACCTGTGAAGCTGACCAATCCGCAGCGATAGCAAAGAAGTGAGCGAACTTGGTGAGTATGTCGACTACCACATAAATGTTGTCCCTGCCTTGCACTCTCGGCAAACCAGTGATGAAATCCATCGCTATACCTTCCAACTTCTGAGCCGGAATGGGAAGGGGCTGCAATAACCTTGTCGGATGCTCGTGCTCTGACTTGTTCTGCTGACAAGTTTGGCACTCTCTGACATGCTGGAGTATGTCATCCTTGAGGCCCTTCCAAGAGAACCTCTCTCTGACCTACCTGTAAGTCTTGAAGAATCTCGGATGTCCTGTCATGGGCGCATCATGAACAACCCTCAATATCTTAGCCTGAAGCTTAGAACCCGGCACTAGGTAGATCATGTCCTTATAAAGGATAATGTCATCAACCACCCTATACCTGCTATCCGGAAACTGACTGTCCAAAACCTGACAAGCTTGAGTATTCTTAGAATACTCAACTAGCAAAAGAGATTTCCAATCAGTGGAAATCTCTGACAGTACACAACAATCTACTACTGAAGGTCTCGTGGAGAGTGTGTCAGCCACGACGTTATTCTTCCCCTTGACATACTCGATGTCAAAATCATAAGCCTGAACCTTACTGACCCACTTCTGTTGTCTCTCATTCAACTCCTTCTGCTCCAGGAAGTAGCGTAAACTATTGTGGTCTGTTTTGACTGTTAACTTGCCACTCACTAGATACTGCCTGAATTTAGCCAAGGCGTGCATAATGGCAAGCATCTCCTTGTCATAAGTGGAATAGAGCCTCTCACTATCCTTGAGCTTCCTGCTCTTGAATGCTATGGGGTGCATGTCTTGCATCAATACAGCTCCAATTCCATTCCCCAAAGCATCACACTCTAAGACAGGAGCGGGAGAAGTCCGGTAGAGCTAGAACCGAACAAGTGCTCATGACGGTCTTTAGCCTGTCGAAGATTGCCTCAGCCTTATTTGTCCACCTGAAGGCTCCCTTCCGAGTGAGATTGGTGAGGGGAGCCACTGTATAAGAAAATCCCTTAACAAAGCTCCTGTAGTAAGAACATAGCCCAAGGAATCCTCTCAAATCAGATACATTCCGTGGTGGTGGCCAATCCTGAATTGCCTAGATTTTCTCCTAGTGCACCATAACTCCATCAGCCCCTATCACATGCCCCAGATAGAGAATCTCAGTCAATCCGAACTCGCACTTGGATTCTTTCACAAATAGAGACTGACTCTCCATGATGCTCAGAACCTCATCCAAGTGTTGTAAGTGCTTTGCCCATGTCCTACTGAAGACCAAGATGTCATTGAAGAACAACAAGATGCTGTTGCACAACTGCATTTTAAAAATGTGATTAATGCAAGACTGAAATGTGGCGAGTGTGTTAGTGAGCCCAAAAGGCATCACTAGAAACTCATAGTGTTCGTAGTGGCATCTGAAGGCTGTCTTATGGACATCCTCATCTCGGACACGTATTTGATGGTACCTAGATCGAAGATCAATCTTCGAGAAATAAATTGCCCCATGCAACTCATCTAGAAGCTCATCAATCCTGGGGATGGGGTACTTGTTCTTGATGGTTCTCTTATTCAGTGCACGGTAATCAATACACATGTGAAGAGTGCCATCCTTCTTCACCAAAACTACAGAAGAAGCAATAGGACTGGAACTAGGTTTGATGTGCCCCATGTCTAAAAGTTCCTTAATCGTCTTCTCAATCTCCTCCTTGTAGTGCCTAAGATGATGATAAGGAGTGGTGATTACAGGCTTGGCCCCCTCCTCCAACTCAATGATCAATGATGTGCTCGAAGCCCCTATCTAGAGGTATACTTGGAGGGATGTCCTCAAAAACCCGCTTGTGCCTATCAAGCACATCCTGCATGTCAGTGTGAACTTGCTGCTCTAAATCCAGTGAGGGTTTGGAGGATATGAAGCACTGGGCTACCCACTCCATGTTGTTGTGTCTGATGATGGCCTCCATCCTGTGAGCTGAAACCATTCGTGATCCACTATCTGTCATGGCCTTAAGTGTAACCAATTGATCACCCTACATAAACTCCAACTGTTTTAGTTGATGATCAATGGTATATTGCCCTAGGGTCTGTAGCCACTACATGCCTAGTATGGCGTCAAGACTATCCAAGTCTATGACGTAGAAATCTTCCTCTAGGAGATAATCTCCAAAGTGGATCTGGAGTCTTGAAATCCTCCCTGTGCAACTCAACAAGTCTCCCTTGGCCACCTTTACCTCAAACTCTGAAATGCTATCTATTGGAAGTCCTCTCCTGGAAACCAAACCGGCGCTAATGAAATTATGTGTTGCACTTGTGTCAAGAAGGCAAATGATCTATCGTCCCCTAACCACTCACTTGATCACTTGAGACGAAAAGAGTGACAGGCGGGAATACTGGAGAGGGATGCTAAAGTAATAGGGGGCTGCCCCGAACGAACCTCCCTCTTCTTCCTCTCTGCTAAACGCTCATCCTGAGCCTCCGCATCGCTGCTCTCATCATCGCTGCCCTCCTGCTGCTCACAATCATCATCAGATACCACCTCAATGTAGTGTACCTAGCCTTTCCCAAGGCACCTGTGATCCGGAGCCCAAGGCTCTTTGCATGTGAAGCACAGTTTCTTCCCTTAGTTACCAGGGTTCGCCCCTAGCCCCTCCGAACTGGTTCGAAGTTTGGGTCCAGTTCGCCTATGCGTCCTGGCAGGGTCCAAATTTTCGGACCCAGTTCGAACTGGTGGTCCGAACTTTTGAACCCGGGCGGACCATGGCAAAAAATCGTGAACTTAGAACAAACTTGGGCGAACTTCGCCTCTCAGACGTCACTTAAGTGAGAATTTGCAAAATTTTAATTTTTTTTGGCGTCCGGAACCCTACAAGTTCGTTATGAAAGGCTAATTTTTTTTTCTCTGCTCTTTTTTATTGCAAGAGACCATTAAAGATCAGATTTTGATGCCAATACTATTGTTCTCTAAAAAAAAAGATGACAAATAAAAACAATTCGCAGTGCATAACGTATGGTACCGAAGGGAAGGACATAAGCAGGTAGTGAAGAAAACATAAGCGATTGGTAGAAAGAGTATGGGATTGGAAGAAAATCACAAAAATGGTGTGTTCCATGGACTTATGCGTGGGTTTGAAGGTGCTAATTTGGTCTTGGCAGCGGGGGCGCTGCCCCTCAACCCTGCTAAGGGTGTTGCCCCCTAGACCCCCAGTCAGCTCAGTTATCAGCCTTTGGGGAGTGTGACCAGTTGATGAGACCCGGAGCTGCTGCAGGCATGGAGTGTTTGCATGCCGGAGTGTGACCAGTTGATGAGACAATTGTTGCTGCTGCTGATCCCATTGGCCTTAGCTCTATTGCTGAGTCAACTAATGTTGAAGATGAAGATTAATACATTTTTAATTCATTAGTTGAACTTGAAAGTTTGAAACAATGATACTTGAACAGTTGAACTTGATGTTATGATAATTTTAGTTTTAATGTTTTGAATCTTTGATGTTGAACTTGAAGTATATGATGGTATGATCACGATTCATGATGCTATGATTATAAGTTTATGGTGTTTTTGTTGTTTAAATGTTGTTTTTATGATACTATGTGACATTCTAATTTTAACTCATGCTTCTAGGCTTCATAAATATGTATATATATATATTTTTTAAAAATCTTACATATTTTTTCAAACCCGAACCCAAACCCCTTTTCAAAATTTTGTTGAACTTGCAAACTGGTTCTTCGAACCCGAACTTCGAATCGAACTCGAACCGGTAACTTAGTTTCTTCCTTCTCAACTCATTCCGAGTTTCGAAGTCAAGTCTAGGAGGCGTGCTCTTATTCTGATTTTTATTTTTCTGAAAGGAAGAAGACCCCTTAAAGGTTTTCTTCGCTGGCTGTAGGATGGATGATGGCGAGTCCAAGTCATGTGCCAACTTAGTGGCGTCATCTAGTGTGTTTGGCTTGAGGACTCTAACCAGCCCTCTGAATCTGTCCTATAGTCCCTCAATAAACAACATTACTTTCCTCTTCGCTGCCATATCCAGAACCATGATGGATATCCTTTGAAACTCATCAATATAGTGGTCCAATGATCCACTCTGTCTCAACTGAGCTAACTCCCTGTAGTAGACCTCAACGTCCTTCTGGTCAAAGCAAGTGATCAATTTAGTGCTGAAGATCTCGTATGATGTAATCAACCCGCGATCCTGGGTGACGAGGCCATGGTGCCACCAATCATAAGTTGCACCCTCTAAATGCATAGCTGCAAACTTAATCGCCTTTGTCTCTGACATGGGTTTCAGGGTCAGGAAGGTATCTAGCTTGTGAATCCAAGCTCTTGCGAACGTCCTACCACTACCATCAAAAGTAGGAAGGGTCAATTTATTCATGACATGTTTTAGATCCCTATTTGGACCCCTGGGTCTCCTATCCTGCTGTGCTCTACCAAAATCCCTCTTTTGTGCCATGTACTGCACGAAAGTCAAGTCAGCCTTGACTCTGTCAGGTAACATATCCCACTCACAGTGTGCAGCTACAACATTATCCGGGAGTCTGGCTGCTGCCTCGGGCTAGGCTACCTCTTCTTCTACATTGGTCCCTATGAACGTAGGCATAAGGGGCCTATCCGTAGTACGAGTGCCTGCTCTAGCAGCTCTAGGTGACCCTGCTACACTATTACCACCACTGTGATGGCTCTAGGGCCTCCTGTCCGTTACTGTCAGCTGCTGCATAACCCCTGTGAGCTGGTGTAACACATCAGCGATGTGGTCCTGTCCTTCCTGAAGAGCCCTCATCGTTTCTCTGACCTCTCTATCCTCCTCTGCCATGCCTGTACCTCGAGTGCCCTATTCAAAGATAATATGCTCGTCCTCCTCTGTATGACTATTCTCAATATCTACCTATACTGATGGTTGAGACTGTCCCTATTCGGCCATGTTATGTATGAAGTTATATACCCTGTGTCTATTATGCATGCCTGGACGACATTACCCAAGCTGTAAATAAACGCCTACTAGGTTGGCAAGACCGTTGGCTCTGATACCACTGAAATGTCCTAACTCAGTCTCAGTGAAGCAATTAAGAAGTGTCGTGACTGAAGGTGTTCAAATAAACACTGGTGACCTTTTTGTTTATCTGGAGGGCATGTATATTCTTATTTAATAGAAAGTAATTGCCAGTTTATCACTGTTCAACTCAGTGTTAATATGACTGAGATGTGTATCCTCCACAATTTCTCACCATGCATGTATTCTCTATAAGACAGAGATAGACTCCACACAAATAACAAATGCACCACGGAAACAGCTCAAGGAGTAAACTGATTTATTAATCACTAATAGACGAACTTTATGCATAATCAAATTTAATCAATATTTAGTCACTGTTATTGATTTTACACAGTAAAGATATATATTATTTCATTATAGACAATACAAGAAAGGGAGGAGATTCAATGGCCAACTTGGCCCCCTTCATTGCACGTCCCAGTGTTCACTAAATGTTGAATCCCGCGCGGAGATACCACAGGCCGCACAAGATTGTTGGAGTAGTCACAAAAATGAGAAGTCCCGTCCCTACTGCTGCGAATACTAAACAAAAGTGTCTCGCGGCTTCCAGGTTGTTCAATACTGAGCAACAAATCCATGCTCTCCACAGTCTATCTTACAATAATCACAGCCAATGACAAGGCTGGCTCAAGCGCTTGAGGCGTGAGCTGACTACCTTACCCGCGACTAGAAGTCACGCTACAGACTGCTGGCGCGGTATTTGGTTAGTGGAACATTCACCCACACCTAGCAAGAAATGTTGCTGTGTCACGGGTTTATGTGAGCTCATTGTGGCTGGGTGGTTGAAGCTTCCAACTGTGTGATGAAACGCTGTCTCCAGGCTTGGCGCGATTCATACAATGTTAAATCTCATCGCATACAAGAATCCCAGGCTGTAGCAATCCAAACCCCAATTGGTGTGCAGTAAGAATGAAGTCCAAAAACTCGGCCAAAATTATGCAATGTCTATCTCATCAAATATGTAACTCCAATCACTAGAATTTAAGCAGAGAACCAGCTAGAGTATCAACTCTTAGGCTTCCCTCTTGTTTGCTATGATACCATTCTTGAATCGAGTTGAAATGTTAAGCAAATAACCAATTTTCCCTTGCAAATAATGTTGCAACTGAAGATGTCTGTCTCTTACCAATATGCTTGATGTTCACTTGTGAAATCTGTGTGATTCCACCTCTTGAAGAGACGTTGGGGCTACGTCCAATATCTCCACAAATTTTGAGGGTTTGCGTCCTTGGAATAACCAGTCATTATGCAACCAGATTTATTCTTCTTGTTTTATATTTTCTCATGGTCCTTTTTCGAGATGTACTTTTCTCTTTTATAACCTCGAAGTGAGTGCAAGCACACCAAACTAAGCCATGTGGGATAAAAGCTCACTTAAGTCACTTTTATAACATAAAATAACTTTATAACCTAAAGTGACTTTATAATAAGACATAAAGTGACTTTATAACAATACTTTATAAAATAAAGTGATTTTGACTATAGAAACAGAGCCCAAATAATAAATATTTGCCCACGCAAACCTGTGATTGGCTGACATCCTCCGAAACGAAGCCATTAGCCTATTCGGATGGATAGATAGACTAATCAGGCATCTAAATGGCCTACTGCTGGGAAGGGGACATTACATTGAAGGTGTTGATTTTAGTGAAACCTTT
Source organism: Chamaecyparis obtusa (assembly GCA_027943335.1). Taxonomy (NCBI): domain Eukaryota; kingdom Viridiplantae; phylum Streptophyta; class Pinopsida; order Cupressales; family Cupressaceae; genus Chamaecyparis; species Chamaecyparis obtusa. The sequence continues at coordinate 181,763 of BSBK01003191.1, forward strand.
GCACTAGTTGCAAGATTAGAAGCAATCGAGATTTTTCTTGCCTTTGCTTCCTTTAAAGATTTTAAAGTCTTTCAAATGGATGTCAAATCTGCCTTCTTATATGGGGATTTGTTTGAAGAAATTTATGGTGAACAACTGGAAGGCCTTATTACTAACAATTTGGATTATGTTTGCAAGCTGAAAAAGGCTCTTTATGGACTCAAACAAGCTCCTAGAGCTTGGTATGACAGGCTAGACAATTACTTGCAGCCGTACGGCTTCAAAAAGGGATATGTTGACAGCAATTTGTATGTCAAAGAGGAAGGTAACAACATTCTCATTGTTGTGGTTTATGTTGATGATCTGATTTTTGGTAGTGACAATGTCAAAATGTCCAAGACATTTGCTGATTGTATGAAAGATGAATTCGAAATGTCTATGATGGGTGAATTAACTTACTTTCTTGGGCTGCAAATTAACTAATCTTCTGAAGGTGTTTTCATTTTCCAAGCTAAGTATGTTAGAGAGTTGCGTAAGAGATTCAAAATGGAAGATTGCAATCCGGTTAGCACTCCTATGGAAACCGGATGTAAACTAAGTAAGGATGATGTATCTCCTTCTGTTGATCAAACTTTCTATAGATCTATGGTAGAAAGTTTGTTGTTTGTTACAGCCACTAGACCAGATATTATGCAGGTTGTTGGCTATGTTGCTAGATTTCAAGCATCTCCAAAGCAAACACATGGTTAAGCTGTTAAGAGAATTTTTAAATATTTGAAAGGCACTACTGACTTTGGTCTTTGGTTTCCAAAGAGTTCTGGTTTCTCTCTTACAGCCTATACAGATGCAGATTGGGGTGGCTCTGTGGATGATAAGAAAAGCACCAGTGGGTGTGCTTTTTTCTTGGGTGGCTGTTTGGTCTCATGGCTTAGCAAGAAACAGTCTTGCACTTCACTATCCACTGCTGAAGCTGAATATATTGCAACAGTTTCATGTTGCACTCAGGTAATTTGGATGAAAAACACTTTATGTGATTACAAGCTTGAGTTTACTGATCCCATTTGTATTTTTTGTGACAACACAAGCGCCATTGATATTTTGAGGAATCCAATGATACATTCCCGCACCAAGCACAATTCCAATTAAATATCATTATCTGAAGGAGCAAGTTGCTAACAATACTGTCAAGCTGAACTATGTTTGTTCAAAGGAACAAGTTGCTGATGTTTTTACTAAACCATTACCCTGAGGTTGCTTTGAGTATCTTCGAAGCAAACTTGATGTCCTACTACCTCACTAAATTGCGCACTCTTCAACAGGTGTGCTTCATTGTTATATCTTTTGAGCTGCGATTGTTTTTCAGCGTCATGATCATTGATGTCAAAGGGGATGTCAAAGGGGGAGTAGATCTTCAAGGGGAGTTGTTTCAGTTGGTTCAGTTTTCAGGGGGAGTTGCTTCAGATTTGCAATTTGTTCAGATTTGTTCCAGTTGGTTCAGGTTTGCCATCAATGACAAAAAGGGGGAGATTGTTGTGTTTTTTGTCATATGATGCACTTCGAGGCTGAGTCCCATATCGTATGTCTGTGGGAGTTTGTCTTCTTGTGTAGTGTTTGTCAGTTGTCTTGTGTCGCATGATCATCTTTGTTTTCATATGACAAGGACAGTGAAGACGGTTGTAAAATGATGTCTCGAAGTGGGAGTATATTTGCGGGGTTGGCAGTTGTCAAAAGGTAGCGAGTTGGAAGCTCGCACTAAGGCGTGTTTTGTTTAATCTACCTGGTGCTAAGTGTCGTGTGAAGTCTTCAACATTTTGCAGTTGCATTCTTTGAACAACGTCGTGTTCTCATACTCTTCCAAGTGAATGGAAGATGTGTGTCACCATTCTGCAGTCACATTCCTTGAATCATTGTAAATACAAAAACCATTTTTTGGAATGATGCGCTAGAGCGTTTGTCATGGCGTGTGTATCATTTGGTGAGTGTAACGGTTCTGAGCATTTTTTAAAAAACAACAGCGATGTAGTGAAACAAAAAGAAGAGCGATGTTTCTAAACACACACGTGATGCATACTATTTTGAACAGTGAATCTTTAGACGCGTAACAGTGCAAAAAGAGTGTGAAACCTTGTGTGGGCGCGTGCTGTGAGTGTAATTTTATTGAAGGTTTCGAAAAACAAAGCCGTGTTTTTGAAAGATCCCAGAATGGTTAGACAGATGCAATTTCAAAAGGAGTGAACGTTTTTTGGTTGTGGCACGGATGCTATCATTCATGTGAAGCAGAGGAGTCTTTACTAGGTCGGGTTAGAGAAATATTTAAAAAGAAAATAAGTCTGTAGCTTCAGTCGATCATAGCACGGGGGAGTTGTTACAATAAGGAGTGTGAAGATAATAAGAAAAACTCTCTGAGCATGTCATGGTGGCGGTTTATTAAAAACGACTGTCTTGAGCAGAAGATATTGTATTTGCTCTCCGTGGACATTACAGTTGGGATTACGGTTGAATGTCAATTCCAATTTAAGCTTATGAGTTCATATATGAATGCAGCAATATTGAATAAATCAGAGGCCTATTGAAGAATGAGTAGCAAGTGTATTTGAACTGGACTAAGACTATGATTACTATCAGTCTCTGTGACACAAATTATGGGAGTACATGCTACAGTCAGTGTAACAGGAAGAAACACACAACAGAAGTGATCTCTTTCAGTAGCAATATGAAAATGTGGAGATTAAATTAAATTTTTCAGATTGTAGTTTGCTGATGAAAGACTGAAGTTTTCATTTTTGATACGAGTTTGAATTTAAGGAAGCCTGCTACATGTTTGAGAGTCTTTACGTTTGTGTAAAGACAATGAACTATTTTTGTTTTGCAAATTTTATATCTTCTTCCAAGAAAAGGTGGTAGCCTTTTTGTGACAGTTTGGAGCCTGTTTTGGATTGTATCTTTGAAGAGTTGTAGCTTTTAGTGTAAAGGGGTTGTAGCCCAGTTGATTAGTGAAGCCGTGGTTTTTTTACCCAGCTTGGGTTTTCCACGTGAGAAAAATATTTGTGTCTTGTCTCCTTCTTTGAGTGTGCTTCTCAGATTTATTTTTCTGATTAAAGTTTTTAAAATACTGATTCACCCCCTCCCCCTCTCAGCATTTTTCGTTTTTCAGTTTTTACATATCAGTAATACAGAAAGACAATAGTTTATAAATCTTTTCTATTCAAATTTTACTAATTGTAAGCACCTTTCTAGTGGATAACCAAAAAATCCATTGCTATCCATGTTATCACAAAGGTTTGCGCCCCAAATGCCAAGTTAAACTCAACAAACTTGTGTAACATGGGACTACTTTCAAGTTGTGGGTGAGCTATGGTGAAAGTAGACCTCCAAAGAGAGCTGATTCTTCTTGAGAATCTCCTAAACTACTGACTCTCTATAGGGAAAGGGATAGAGATGCTTGTAAAGAAATCCTAAAACTACCAAGAGGTGATTCACCAATATTTAAAGCATATATCTGCTGCACTTATCACAATCAGCTGCAAGAAAGGACCTTATGCTTGCTCACAACTCAGAAAACTAGACATGCGATGCATAAGCATTTCACAAGAAGGGTTGGATTCAGCTTTTTCCTGAAGGAAGAGAAAGTCTTCACAACTTTAACTTGCTGAAAATAGAAGAACACAACTGATGACCTACATCTAGCATGAATGTTCTTGCACCATTGATGTTTGAATATAATCATATTTAGAGGATTTCAACAACAAATCACAGGAAACAAGTAGACAAGAGACATAAGAAGGAACAATTGTTATTCTTTATTAAGCTGAAAGGAAACATGCTGTTACAATTTTTCAAGAAATGAGAGTTACAATACATTTCTCTTCTGCATGCAAAAGAGAGAAGAAAGAATTCCCCCCCCCCCCCCAAAAAAAAAAAACAGATGACCTTTGAGGCCCTTTTATAGATAAAAGTTCGAAAATATGCCCATAATTGAGTCCATCAAAAATCTGCCATCTCCTTGATTTGTTACTGTAGGTGTAGGTGAGAATGGAAACTTTCCCATCAAAACAGGTCCTCTGACTTCTGCAAACTCCATCCCTTAAAATCAGGGATTACAATCTGACATGCCTATCTCCCCTTTTGAAATCCAAATTCAAATTTCTGAAACATCCTTAAAATCAGGGGTTGATCCTTGCACTAATTTCCAATCACCATAAAATCAAACTTCAAAGAAAGGCAATTTAAATTTAAAACTTTAACATCTCAGCTTTAGGCTGCTGGGGCTCTCAAAAACACTATTTCCCCTTATGAAGAGCATCAAATTTATAAACAAAATGCTTCAAAGCCCTTTGAGCATCAATCATAGCATTTTAAAATAATCAAATATCTCTGAGGACTGTCACATTGGCTACTGAATAGATAGTGATCCCTGAAACCATGAAACCTCTGATGACAACCTTTACATCTCCCAATAATAGCGAAGAAACCTTGAGGTGAAAAACAATGGGCATGCATAAATCCTTCCCTCAACTCTCTTCCCGAGAAGTTCTTTTTCCATTACATCACATTCATCCCGTGCCTGCACCAAACTTGTCTCCAAAACATACTTTTCAGCTATAGCCTCTGCTAACTCTTGTTCAAACAACACTGTCTTCCAAGCCAATCTAACCTCGATAGGCACCTGTACCGCCTTCACTCCTGGGTACGCTGAGCTAAGTGTTGCTCTACTGCCTCCAACCGGGTGGTCAGCTCCTCCAAGCTCTCTATGCATCCACCAAGACAGTCTCACGTCTAGCCAACACCTACTCCAAGTGCCTCAAAGCGTAATGCCCCTCTTGAAAGACTTGCTCTAGTGCTCTCTTCACCTCCGGCATGCAGACACTCCATGCCTGTAGCAGCTCCGATCTCATCAACAGGTCACACTCTCCAAGGGTTGATAACTAAACCGACTGGGGGTCTAGGGGGCAATGCCCACAGCAGGGTCGAGGGGTAGCACCCCCGCGGGGTCCTGGGGCAGAGCCCCAGGCGCGCTCCCTGTCGCGGTACATGGCGGGGTCGAGGGGCAGCGCCCCCGCCGCCAAGACCAAATTAACACCTTCACACCCACACAGAAGTCCATGCAGCACACCATTTTCGTGATTTTCTTTTGATCCCATACTCGTTTCTGTAAAGCGCTTATGTTTTCCTTACTACCTCGTTATGCCCTTCCTTTCGGTACCATAAGTTACTCATTTTGAACTGTTTTGATTTGTCGTCTTTTTTTTTTTTTTTTCCACCGCCGTACGGTCATGCATAGCCATACGGGTGTTTTTCAATTTTCTGTCTAGAGGCTTCTCTGGTCACCCGTACGGACGCCTACCGAGTCCCTCTCGGTTGCTCTGTCCCTCCTTTCGGATCCATCCTCTTCGGGTAAAGTTTCAATTTGGTCCCATTGCCACTGTCATGTATCCGTTCGTCGAGAGCCCACAGAGTGTGCAGTTGTTCCCTCTCCCTGTCACCGAGTCTGTTTTCAATGGCGATCCAAAAGCTTGGAACCATAAATTCTACAGGGACCACGGTCTCGTTACCGTACATAGGAAGAAGGAGAATCAAGATTTTGAAGGCTACAATCTTCCACACAGGATTCCAGTCGTCTCCCGTGGCGATGGTTTTCGGATTTCTCTCATCCCCAAGGTTTATTTTTTTCAACTTTTCTTCTTTGTACCAGATGGGTTCCTCCTTCCGAAACTCATGTGCAGGGCTTTCTTTCCTTTCGACTTCCCCTTCTCGGTATGCTGTATATTCCGGAGGGAACTCACTCTGGGCTTCCTCAATCTTCAGTATGTTGCAGAACGGTGGAAATAATTCATAATCACCCATCTGCCAGTGGAATAGACCGTCCATCGAATCTGTATCATCCTCCACTTTTAGTATCCCTTCGGCATTGGGCTCCATGGTTTCTTCCCCTCCGTCTATTCCGTCATCTGATTCTGAATCGGAGGAGGATGCCATTTCTCCTCCGACCCTCTGTGTTGTGAGGTCTATTACAAACTTCCTTCCCCCTTTCTCAAGTGACAGGATGTTCTTTTTCCAGTTATGGTTGGCTCTGGCAGTCACCAGCCACCCCCTCCCTAGGATGGCATCATACCCCTTCTGCTTCAAGGGAATTACTACGAAGTCGAGGATGAATGGTTGGGTCCCGATGGTTACCTGTTGTGCCATCAGAGTTCCAAGGGGCTTGATGCCGTGTTGGTCGGTCCCTAGTAGGTTGAAGGTCGATGGCCACAGTGTTGGTTTCCCCAAACTCTTCCAAGTTTCCTCTGGTAGGACGTTCACCCCAGATCCACCATCAACGATCGTGTTCGTGAGGATGGTACCCAAGATACCCATCTCCACCACTGCAGGGTTCCACCCGTTATTTATTGATAACATCATGGGGTCGGCTGCAGAGCCGCCTGGGATCTCCGTTCGTTCAACCGTGCTTGCTGGAATGTTTTGGCCTAGGAATAGGGTCGTTTTCAGGTGTGGCATAGTTTCCAGTAGGTCCTTGACCTTTACGGGTATCTCCATTTGCATCATCTGCCTTAAAATATTTTGTTCAGCCATTGCTCGGGTAGAAGTGCCGGCGCTTGTGGAGTCCCTTCGGTCCTCCATACCCTTTGCGATCTCAGCCTTCGCCTCGAGCATCCTTTGTTTCTCTATCGGAGGGTGAGGATATGTGGCCTTCTTTGTTTGCCCGCGTGTGATTGCTAGGACCTTCTCCGTGCCCCCTCGTTCCATGTCCAGAATGTTGCAGCCGAGCTTTGAACAATTAGCATCCTCATGGTTCCCCGGTCCGCACCACCGACATAGTTTTAGTGGAGCGGTAGCCTCATTCTGATAGTCACGGGCATAATGTCCCCATTGGTTACAACTTTTGCACTGTATCATGGGCCTCCCCTTCGCGTCATACTGGACCCGCGGCTTGTTCTCATCATTGCCTCGGCCTCCCCGTCGGTTGTTTCTGTACCCACCGGATGATGCAGCATTTTGTTGACCGCCGGTCCCAGACGTGGAGGGTTGCTCCTGGGCATAGAGCACTTGTTGATTTCTCGCCCTCAGGTTGTAGGGACATTCTTTAGTGGAATGTCCTGCGATTTGGCAGATATCACAAAAAGCCTTCTTCGGACAAGAACCTTTTGTGTGGCCTGCTTCTCTGCAGTCTGTGCACCACACGGTGTCTTCCTCTGCTTTGCTCGAGCCTCCCTTGGTGGCCTTCAGTTCTTTCATCATCCTCGCCAGATCTTTTTGTAGGCCCAACACTTTCTTACTCGATTCGCCCTCACTGCTTTCTGCCTCCGATTCATCATCTGAAGACTTAGTCTTCCTGGAGGTCTTATATTCGCTCTCCAGATCCATTGCACGGTTGTACGCGTTGTTGTACGATGTGGGTGGGACAATTTTCATTTTCTTTCGAAGGGAAGCTTTTAGTCCCTCCACGAACCACCTTTTCTTGAGTTCGTCTGCCGGGGCTGACTCCATCTTCCCTATGAGTTCCTTTAGTCACCGTCCGTAGGCATGGACAGACTCACTCTTCGTTTGCTTGGTATTGTAAATCTTCGCCAGAATCTCATTGTCGTCCCTTAACAACTGAAATTCCGTCTGGAAGGCCTTTTTCACATCATTCCATGTCGTCAGGCCTGTCTTGTCTACATCGAAGTACCAGTCAATGGCTCCCTCCCTCAATGTTGCAGGGAATTGGCGGATCCATTCGTCCTGGTCGGTAACTCCATTGGCAACCCATATAGTCTCACAGGTTCGGCAATGCCGAACAAGATCCTCCTTCGCTTGGCCTGTGAACTTGGGCAGTTTCTACTTACTCGCAGCCATGGTAGGTTGTTGCCTCCGCGAGGGATTCGGTACTCCGACACCACCTCCTCCTTGAGTATTGTGTGTAGTGTTCACCGGTGGCACTTGCTCGTGCGGTAGTTGTGTGACTGGTGGGACCGTACTGTGTGGAGTCCTTGGTTCCAACGGAGGGTTCGCCTGTGTGTTCGCAGTGCCTTCGGCCGTACTATCACTGGCACCTCCGGCAGTACTGTCACCTTCGACCGTACGATTCCCTTCGTGGTCTTGGTCCTCTGCACGTGGTGTACGAGTCAAATCTTCAAACCGGTCTCGCTCTTCTTGAAGTAAGACCTGTCTCAATTGTGTTTCCTCGAGTAGTTCTTCCCTACTCCGCACTCTCCGATGCTCCGGCGAAGTGAACTGTTCTCCGTCGACCTCTACACCTTCCGTACCACTTCCGAGGTTCCCTTCGGGCAACCCTCCGGCAAGCTAGTCCTTGGCAAGTTGCCTCAGCCTATACCGACGTTCACGTTGTTGCACGGAGATCAAAGCCTTTTGTGCGGCTTCGCCTTCGTCATCTTGTGCCTTTTTATTTCTATCTTTATTTAAAACATTGGGCATAAATCCTTCCCTCAACTCTCTTCCTGAGTACGTCTAGGCAACGGCGCCAGATGTTTGCCCGCTGGGGTAAACTTAGTATTGCACAGACATAGTACAGGAAATATAATAAACACAGAATGTATCATAGAATAATAAATACTTTCATTAATCATTCCATACTGGCAAGTACATTTACATCGTAATGATCATACAATCATATCTTCCTATCTCCATCCTCTGAGAGGGTATATAAAGTAACCGAAGGGCCACGACCGAAACGTCGTGACATAACTGTCTAACCTCTCGGTCACTAACGACTGAGAGTAACATAATACTTTACTAACATAACAACCCGTCATACAATTATCCCAACAAAAACTATGCATATTCTAATCACAACCATTTAAGACAATGATCAAATCTTCATGAACAGCTACAAAATGGTGTAGAAAAGATACAAAACCTCTGTTGTTATCACATCTCTTCATGCACGAGTATCTACTTCTGATCATTAGCTTGATGGGACAGTTGGAATCTCATGCTTGGCATCAGTCAAAACTATTGCAAATGGGCATTAAACCTCAAAGAACAATAGACCTTTTTTCATTTACTATCACAAGATTCCCATCACGGATGCCACCTTTTGTACCATGTGCTCAAATTACAAAATATAAGGCATTCATTGTTCATACCACTGAGTTACAACATTCTCACTATGACCTTTATCATTATCTGGCTCTTTGAGCATTCTTATCTCTGCTCTAATCCTGTCATTGTAACAGTTTTTTGACATCTCTGTTCTTTGGTTATTTATCATGCTTGGCATCTTGATGTAAATGCTATATTGTTGCTTCATGCATTATTTTGACATGATATAGTAATTATTTCATTGCATGTCCATTGTAAATTTTTACCTTACAAAGGTGCACGAATATCACTGTTTTAATGATAGTGCTTCATTGTATTCCAATACCTTGCTACTGTCATTAATTTCTAAATCTGATTATGCCTTACTTTCTTGGTCTCTAATGCTATTTATGAAAGTGCCCTGCACTGTAGGACCTAGCCCATAAACTCTTATTGAACATAGCTTTGTCTCCTTCACCAAATTATAACAGTGGCCTCTTTGATTGCTGCTATGACTGATCTCACCAATTTTGTCAACGCTCTCTTACTTTCTCTGTTACAACAGCCACTTCACTGTCTTTATCTATGTTTTGAATGTCATGACAGTGTATTGACCACTGTCTCTGCTGGCAGGCTTGCAATAGTTCCCCGAACACTGCTAAGAGCACTGCCTTGATGCTTTGAACATTGCTTTGTGACACTATTTTAACAGTGAACTAGGTAGATCGCTATTTCTCGATAAATCACTATTACAGAAGTGTTGATCGTTGCTTCACCATGACAGTGCCTTGTCCACTCTTCCTTCTGAGTCTTTTGCTTTTACCTTAAATATTTTTGCTTCTTACTATTATTTGATCATCACTAATCATTATTTCATGACTGTCTTCACACTCCATCTTCTCAAAACAAAAATATTTTGGTGAAAAACAATAAATGATCCCTTATCGTGATTATATTTGTCATGCTTTTATTTGGAACATCATCTTTATTAAAGACTTGGTGTATCATCATAACAACATCTGTGTTGTTCATCAGTACTCCAAACATCACAGTTTTCTTTCTACCACTGCTTTCATGACATGAGCAATTTGTGGCATTGAATTACTTTTTATGATCCACTATCACTTCTTTTCAACAACCTCAATGCATCTTCAAGCAGAAGACCTTTGATTACACCGTGAATGCTCCTTGACATAGTTAGGAAACTTGTAATGGTGGATATGCCTTTAAAAGTTGCTATCCCTTTAATCCAGCAATCTTTGAAACCCTCTACCTATTAGAAACCTTCAAAAGACCTCTAATCACTTAAAACAGTGAGATGCAATATAATGGAAGGATAAAAACCAGTGTAACACCAACACTAGGGTACGTCAGGACGAGTTTCCGGGACGGGGGGACAAAGGGCCTCAATTTCGGGACGGCAAGGGGACAACGGTGGGGGGCACGGGTGGGTGGGAGGGGGGGTGTTGTATACTACACATATAGAACTTGAAATGCTAGTTATGAAATGATGTTTCAGTGTAACATACCAAATTGAAATACTTGAACATAGTAAAATTACAACACAAACCAGAAACATTGACCATTGAACATAGTAACATAGTACATACCCAATATTAACATTCAAAAATAAAAAATAAAATAGAAATTCAAGTACCCATTTTGGCGGCGGCGTGGTTGCGGAATGGTGGAGGTGGGGGTACTCGGGGTACTCCAAGTACCCGGTGCGGGGACATCCCGGGGACGGGTACTTAAAGGTTTTTTCTTTTGTGGGGGGGGGGGGGGGGTGCGAGTCCCCGGGTTTCACTAATATTAAAAACAAGAATCCAATCAAATAATGATCCTAGCAGGAATTGCAAGCTCATAAGAACAACAGTGAGTATAAAACTTTTATCAACAAAGCTTGTTGTTACAATAATGGCTGCTCATTCACATCAATGTGCTCTTCAAGCAAAACTCAAGGCCTAAACTCCCCTTGACTCGGTGATATTCCTTTATAAAAAACATTCAATAAATAATAATCACAAACATGTTACTAGGGCAGGGTTCTTTTAGATTTGATATTTTACCTCTTACCTCCTTGTATCTATTGCTACTCTTGTATAGCTCTTCTCTTTCACATTAATATCACTAGGTTTTAAAGAATATATCAAACCACCATTCCATGTCAAGTCATTGCCCCTCATAAATGAAATTTACTGTTGTAGTTATTCTCTGCATAAAATCTGCCTCTTCTCTTCAACGAAGAATCTTCTCCTTTCACTTTGATCTGCTGTATGTGCCTAAAACCCGCCATTAAAGCATTAAATCTGCTGTCTCTTTTATGAATCACACTGATGTTTCTGAAAATCTTCTCTTTCTATATGAAAAACACGTTGCTTTATGCCCAGGTCTGCCTCTTTTAATGATTCTTTCTCCTTATTTTTGACTTCAATTTTCTTCTACTTGGTCTTTGACGGTCGTGATCTCTTTGCCACTACAACTTCTTTCCATGAAGGGCCACTGAGCTTCATGATACGCTGGGGTGAATGGAGAATCGGTAAAACAAACTTAGGAAAAGAACTTAAATGCTTAGTAAACCTCTTCCAAAACAATGGAAACTTCTAACCAAAGTGGGTCTCTTCCGCTGTTTCCTTGTGGACTTTTGCTTTCCTTCATGAGAAAACTTCCATTGTTTCCCCAAAAACCTGCTTTCCACTATTGAATGACCATTCTTGCAGTCTGAAACCACTAATTTTTTGGGCTTTTCCTCTTTGCCCACAATGTTTTGGGAACTCCAAGGTACAGTTCGGGGAAATTCTTTTAAAGATTTGAAAAACAAAATGCCTTGAATTTCCTTCTCTTTCTTTTATAACAAACATTTTCCTTTGTAAAACTTTTAACAATAACGAGTGTTTATCAGAAATCCCCTTTGACATTTCAAACAATAGAAAGACCCCATTTTTCTAAAATATTTTTAAATAAGCTTTGAAGGCATCAAGGGTATGATCTTGAATTTTAAAATACAAGGCTTTTGACCAAGGAACTAAGTGAAAAATTTGACCGAGGAACTAAGTGAAAAATTTGACCGGGAAGGGGAAAATATGTAACAATTCACACATGTTCAGATCACTGAGTTGGTCACTGAATCCCTTGATTTGATAAACTTCATCCATCTATCTCTTTCCGCAAGAATCAGTCCAACTTTCTTTTCATAGCTTCTTCTTTCAGACTCTCCCTTTCGATCTGAAACTCTTGTTTGATACCCTACTCTTGTTCGGTTGTGCATATTCATAAAGAGATGAATTCTAAATCTTGTTCTATTGAAGACTAGTCTTACTCATTATTCTGAATTGATTCCTCATTCTGTCAGTCTAAAGAACATCTTATTTTATTCCTTTAAGCAGATACATATAAGACAAGGAAGGAATAGATCGTAGTCTAATTCCTCTCCCTTATATTGCTGATTACAATGGAGATCCTATTACAATTGATGGATGCCGTCTATTTTTCCTTCCTCCTGATTGTACCCCCTTCCCTCTGTTTGCAATTCTCCTTTAATATTTGAGCTTTCCGTCTATGAATAGAGGCGTCTATTGGATAGAATCATTTGAGAAGTCTTGAGCACTATAGGTGAATTTGATGAAAAAGTAAACACAATCATTTGTGCAGATGAGGATGGAAATTTCTGTTCAAGTATAAAAGAGGATCCATTTAAGTTTAGTTATGACATGAGCTCTGAGGTTCGACATAGAGATAAGTTTGAACAAAAGGATGAGCTGATTTTGGAGAGCAGGGTGTTTGTGGCTCAAGTTGTTGCAGCAGTCTTTTCCTTGCAGGTACGTTTTTTTTCTGGAGGAAAGAATCGGAGGACTGAGGCATACAAGAAGACTTTCAAAGTTTCAGCTGTAAGTATTTCTTGTTTAGATGCCCAACCACAATTCACCTCTACAGACTTTCAAATAGAGTTATGTATTTACATTCTGTCTGGTTAGTGGCTTGTGAAATCAAAAATTATATTTTCTCATGAACTTGCAACTTAGATCTTAATATAATAAGAAGTTGTGAATAATTCAAGCTTATATGGGTATTAAAGTCCTATGTGGTCACAGAACTCCAGATGTCCTCTACATCAATTGCAGGTTTCTTAGGTTGGGCAGTTGCATTTTTTTGCGTTGCTTTTGCTAATGTACACAATGGCTTTAATAGCCTGTATGAGTTAGATTTTTAACTGTGCTGGAGTAGGATTTGCCACAACTCATAAGCTCCTAAACGTTGCCTTAGATATGAATATTCAAATGGACTATTGATCCTAATTAGTAGGATACTCCGGAGTGTTATTTGTTTTCTTTATGTATATGTGTATATTTAATTAAATTTTTAAATTATATATAGTTTTCTATTCTTTATTAAATACATATTAGCTATTTATCATGTCACTTTTTTCTTCCTGGAGGGTTTGGGGCAAAACAGTATCTAATTCCGAGCATTGTACCACTTATTATGATATATTAATTCAAGTCGGTTAGGGGTAGGTTTCTCTATATTTGACAATCATAGCACAGAATTGGTAACAATTTTTCTATTTTAGGGTTAGACTATATGGTGTGAATTGGAATTGATGAGATGCAGTTTAATCTCTAGGATACTCTATTCTCTATGCTACCTTCTTTAAATGGCTATGGTGACTTTGGCAGATTAGCTGAACATGACAATGTTGTAAAGAAGGCAGTCACCGAGCAAGAAAAGCGCTTGGATTATAAGCCCATACTTGAGCATGATGGCCTTGTTTGGCAGTGTTCTTCTAATCACGGAGGTCTTGGTTTGTAACTAAATTCTCTCTAGTTCTCTTGACTAATTTTTTAATCTGTCCATTTTGCATTGTAGAGTTAATTTTATTTTAAACAATTTTACTAGCAAATAGATAGGACCCTTTGTTGCTTCCAAGTACTTCTATGGGAATCAAGCCCTAAACTGTGCATAAGAGACAAAAACTATTGTAGTCTGCAATGTTAAAGCTTTGCTCATTCAAATGTATGTTAGTTTGTAAGATAAAATAACATTTTAGAGGATAGCCAGCAAGGCTTCTGTGAGTGTGGAGGCTGAAAGTTTGCAATTTATAGTTCCCACAAGGGTTTTTAATGAGCTAAATGGCAGCAGCTTGTACAATTCTATCTTTAAATGTAGAATTAACCAGTAAAATCTACTAATGTTTCATAGCTTGTAATGTAATATTCTAAATGAAGAATTAACTTGTAAAATTTCCTTATGTTTCATGGCTTGTGCTGTGAAATTTTTAAATGCAGAATTAATAAGTAAAATGTACTTATGCTTCATGGCTTGTACTGTGAAATTTTTAAATGCAGAATTAATAAGTAAAATGTACTTATGTTTCATGGGACCATTTCACTACCAGTCTCTTAATTATTCACATAGTACAAGCTGAAAATATTCAGGACCAACACCTTCGATACTTAATGGTGACCTCATAGGGGTTCCAATCCTATGGTGAGGATTGCTACCTGCAAATAATCACTCTCAACTGCAGTCCCTTTTGTGTATCGTCAATTGGAGACTGGATCTTGTCCCATGTTGAAAAAATGGATAATATTAACATCTAAACCCAAAGTACATTGTTCCATTTATGGGTTGTTGGGCCACTGAACTACTAAATTTATAGGTAAACTGGCAACAAGGTATTAATCACCGAGGTTGTTTGGGATATCAAAGCATAAAGCTACAGAATTTTAAAACCATATAAAGGGAGTTCCACATTAAATTTTAGATACACCAAATTGGTGTTTGACCTGGTGGTGACCTATAAGATTGCATTTTGGCTTAGCTTTTTCCTTCCTTGAAATTTTAGGATTTATCAGCAAGGACTCAATTGCATAATTTAATAATTTAATATTTCCCGAAAATATCATGAGATAGAACTTTGAAAACAAGAAAAGTAAATTAGTCGCACAAGAACAGTGAATAGTAAAGGGCCAAGGCAATTTCTCTTTAGACTATTACAATGACAGTAAATCAGTCATACAGGTGTTTATCTCCCTCTCAAAAAGTCTACACTGTCAATAGATATGGTCACTATAACTTTGAATCAATTTTTATATCATCCAAAATCTCAGCATATAACATTATGCAGACTTATTTTATTTGTTTGTCATCCTTTTTTTCACCTTTTAACACATTTTGCCCTAAATATTTTGGCACCAGATGTCAATCTGTGGTCAGAAGACAAAGAACCCTGTGCATTAGCAAGTTTTTGGAGTTGTCTCCGGTTCTGGAGACATGTCTCTGGATAACCATGTAAATAACTAATTCAGAGTCATCAAGCAGGGAAAGAAGTCCGTAGTGACACAGAAAATGCTAAGATCATCTCAATCAAGACAAATCTATTTACATGCTTATCAGCCTTTTAAACAAGGCTCTATTGTGTATCATGTAATCAATCCACACAAGCTCAATCTTCAGATTGGAATCTACATTTTATCAACTTGGCTCTCAGTTTTAGAGATCTTCATGTCAATCAAAGGGAGGGATCTGTCTACAAGCAACAAGAATCAGCTAAAGGCCCAAACTAACGTTAACAATTCAAATCTTGGGAGTCATACATCTTGTATTGCAGATGAACAGTAGTGTGTACAGTTGGGGAGATGTATGATAAAGCTGCTCCAACACATCAACTCATACCTTGCTCACAAAACCCACAACTCACAAAGCAAATGCAAATAAAACTCATTACATTTTATTGAATATCAATTTTCATCAAACAAATACATCAATCTGCTACAAAGATTACTCTGGAAACTCTCAAATTCTGCATCTTTTCTCTTTTCTAATCGACCATGATATCTCTTCAAACTTTAGCCATACCAAGCACCTTAGATACCTCTGCAAAGTCGTTGTCATACTTAGCATACAATCCTCACAAATGTGCCTTCCTAACTCCTACGTAGGCACCAGTCTGAATTCAAAATGCATTATTTTAAACTCTTTTATTAAGTCTCACCTGGAGCCTTCCCTCTAGCGCCTTTTTTTACTCTCCTAGCATACCCATTCCTTTATGCCATGCCACCTCTTATTTTAGCACTATTCTCTTACTCTGCCGCGTATCCCCAATTTGCTGTTCACTCCCATTTTTTCATGTTATTCCATATTCTTTTTCAGCAGATTCCTCCTCAATTTTCCATGCAACCTTCATTTGCTGCATTTTTTTCTTCCATTCTATCTGCAACCAAATTTTTTTTTCTTTTTCTAGGCACCCCTCTCAATCTTTGTTAATGCAGATCTAAAAACTCTTCACCTTCAAGCCATTTTTGGAGACATGAATACCAACTATTCAGCACCTTCAAGAAGAAATTTTGAAATTTCAAAACTGAAGTTTCTCCTCCTCCACGTGGATGCCCTGCATCATGGGAAATTCATTCTTCAGTTTTAGTTTTATGATAACTCTAGTCTTTTGCTGTGTTGGGCTAATAGTAATATGCATGAGCATCTGAATCATAGTTTTACATCTATGACATAGTCATCATTAGTGTTGTACGTGATTACATACTCATACATTTGATACTCCATAAACCTCTTTGATTGATGTGAAAATGTTTTCACAATGAAGCGGCTATATGATTTTTTCGGACTGGTCTAGGATGTAAATTTCCAGTCTATCATTGTAATTCAATATGGACAAATGTCTAAAATAATATATATACAAACTTCATAATCCCTCTAGTGGTTCTCACAATCTTACAATTACCACCAGATAACAACCTAGAAGATACGATGGCACCAGCTTAACCTCTCTACTTATACTTTGTTTCATTCATCCAAAGATGGACTCAGCTACAATTTCACAGCATATTATATAATATTTATATGGGTCCATGATGGCAGAATATATATGTTTTTGGTGTAAATTCTATGTTAGAAAAGTTAGCTCTAGTATACTCTCAGTTAACCCAACTTCCCAATACCTTAAAATAAAATCGAGAATGTACAGAATGCCCAAAAGCATCAGTGAAGTTATGGACTGTTTGTTTGACACCTTGAACGCAATCATGAGAATGAGCCCAATAAGATCTGAAGTTAGGCATGGGGGAATAGGGAAGAGTGGAAATACAAGATAATGAACTTAAACTTCAAAATTGTACACCAAAAAGGAACATATATGTGAAGCCTCCAGTATAACCCCTTGAGTAATATTTTGTTTCTTTGATCCAAACATGGACTGGGGGGTGATTTCAGAGCAGAATATATAATCTTTATACAAGTCCATGATGGCAGTAAATCTGTTAAATACTTCTTACACTATTATGGTTTAACTGCCCCTATTTTCCAGTACCTTCACATATTATAGAGAATATACAGACTACCCAAAACCTTTCCTACAATATGTCAACTACTTTTGTGTCACCCTCAAAACATTTACGTGAATATGCTGTATGAGATCTTAAAATGATGTGTAGGGAAACAAGGTAGAGTGAAAATGAGAGAAGAGCTTGCACTTCTTTCTCTCACTTCCTCTTTGTCTTTAGATTCCTATACATTTTCCTCCCCACCCTTTTCCCACAATCCTATGCCCTATATCTATAACAGTCAATTAGTTTACAATGTGTGCCACAAACATGGTTTTCACATTACTCCTCTGAGAATAGGTATTGGCCTAAAAGTATAAACATTTCATTGGCAAAAATATACTAGCCATGATGTTTGATGAGAAGCCAGGGGTTGGGTTCATGACGTTGGTCATACAGAGGTTCAATTCACTCCCGCTGCTTGCATTTGCTCAATTTTGTAGAATCAGCTTTTCTGAAATACCTTGGTGCCAAATCCACCAGCCATTTTGGATCAACAATAGTTGTTTCGTGCATGTACTCTTTGCTAGTCATAAAAAGTTCATGATAAATCACCCACTTAGGTTGGTGTTGAAAAAGAGCACTGCTAGGATGAATATGGACTGAACGATTTCCAACTACAACCCGATATCCTTCCTGATGATCCTTCCTAGTTGCATGGAAGAAAAACCCTTCAGCAACGGCCTTCTGTATTTTTATAGAGTTCCTTCCAGCACTCACAACATCCATTTGATGCCTGTCCATGATCATTAACAGTTGCTTTCTGACATCTTCTGCCCTCCTTAAAGACCTAGGTTGAAGAAAATTCACAAAGCACCATGGAATTGAAAAGTTATTAGCCTTCCAGGCCTCATATACTGCCAATAAAGTCAAGTGGTCACCTTATGGCTGGAAATAGTTTGCCCTCTTCTAATCAGCTTGAGCCTGCTTCTCTTGGGGTCGATAAAAAATGTTTTTGAGTTTGAAGCATGTTTCAAGAAAGCTTTTCAAATAATTCTGGGTGAGATTTACAGGATAATCAGTAAGAAAGCTCTTGCTTCAGAGGAGGCAGCAGAAGTTGGTATCAAAGAGGGCAAGACCATTATTGTTGCAGAATCTGATACTAACTCGAAGAAGGGTTGTTGTTCATAGCAACATCATAACAAGATCTCAAATATGGTATTATATCTCAGTTGCATTTTTTTGAGGCATTTGGTAGTCCTTAACTAATACCACTTATAACTATATTTTGCTCATCTTTGAGGCCAAATGAGCTCAGAGGATAATTAGTAAGAAAACTCTTGCTTTAGAGGAGGTTGCAGGAGATGGTATCAAAGAGGGAAAAACCATTACTGTTGCAGAATCTAATACTAACTTAGAGAAGGGATGTTCATAGCAACATCATAACAAGCTCCCAAATATGGTATTATATCTCAATTGCATTTTTTTGAGGCATTTTGTAGTCCTTATCTAATACCTCTTATAACTGTATTTTGCTCATCCTTGAGGCCAAATGAGTGGCCTTTGCATGTATCCTCTGCTATATGTTTTTCATTTTTCATTTGATTTTGTATTTTGTAGAAACATATGTTTATAGGTTGATGTAGGATACATGGTATGATTATTCTTTAAAGGGTGCTAGCTCAATGGAAGAGCGTTTGCTTTTTAAGCAAATGATGGTGGTTCGATCCCATCGTGCCTTAATATGACTAAAATAATGACTAAATTAATAACTAAATATATGAATAAATTAATAATTAAAGAAATCACTACCATGACTAAATCAATGACTAAACCAATGACTACAATAGTTTAGACATAAATTTGGTCACATTATAAATGCTGCAAATAAACTACTAATAGTCACGTGACTAAGTTTAGTCATTTATATGCAATTTTTAGTAGTTTATTTCGCCACATATTACTATTTTTGTACTAGTGTTTAAAATATGCCACCTTGTTCTAGAACCACCCTCACTTAAACAATTACATAGGGGTTGAAGATGAGGAAACTAAGAAATGATCAGGGGGTGACCATCCTAGGAGTCATACCAGAAATGATCATCTGTACCTCTATAACAAAGCCAAAAGAGATCCTCTTTGATGAATTTTGCACCTTTTTTTAAGAGTGTCCCAGATCATGGATCCCTTCCCTAGCAAAATACATCAAGGAACATTTGCACTATTAACTCCCCTAAGGTACTTCTAGTTGATAGTTTTAGCCCAATCTTGATCCTGACAAGTGCACCATCTCCAATATAAATTCGCAGCAGGAACCTATCCAATCATATCTGCAGACTTGAGACCAAGACTGCCTTCTTACTTTGGCCTATAGAGTAAATCCCATCTAACCAAACTCCATTTCGAAGAAAGAAAATTTCCTAGCCAAAGAAATTGATCAGAGAGAGCAACAAACTCCTTCACAAAGTTGGAGGGGAAAACTTGCACAAAACATCTATAAATAGGAAGAGCTTGTAACACCAACTTCATTTGACTCAACCTATTAACAGATGAAAACCATCTACATGTCCAATGACTCAATCTCTTACAAAATTTATCTAAAATATCCTACCAGAACTCTCGTAGTTGAGATCCCATACCAAGGAGAATCCCAAGATACACCAAAGGAAGAGAGCCAATTTGAAATCTAAGAATCCAAGCAATCCTATTTTAAATAGCCCAAGGAGTATAGAAAAAAATAGAATGCTTTTCCTATTTAATCTTTTTCTTTGAGGTAGCCAAATTAGCATTCAAGGTTCTCCTAAAACTAACAACTTCATTGATTCTAGCTCTGCCCATCAAATTAGTGTCATCAACAAACTAGAGATGAGAATAAGAAGGCACACTATTGCCCCAAATCCAGTCTTGAATCATGCCTTATGTAACCCTATCATTGATAAATATACCCAGCCCCTCAGTCATGATGATGAACATATAAGGAGAAAGAGTGTCTCCTTGCAGAAGATCCTAGAAGCCTAAAAAAGATCATAAGGTTCTCCATTGACCAGAAATAAAAAAGGTGGAAGAGACACATTTCATGACCCAATCCACCCATTCCCAAAAAAATCCAAAACCCAAACAATTTTTTTGTAAGAAGACCCACTTAACTTTATCATATAGTTTTGGCATGTCCAGATTGATAAATATTGCCTTTTCTTTAGAAGTCACCATAGAGTGAATGGTTTCCACAAAAATCTTTATCCCATCAAGAATTTGTCTATCCATAACAAAACCACCTTGCTCATTAGAGATCAAATCCTTAAGGGACATCTACCATCTTTCAACAATCAGTTTGGTGATAATCTTATAAACTACATTGCAAAGTTCAGTATGTCTGAACTAATCCAATCTATTTGCATTTTTTTTAAAGAAATTGGAGCTATAAAAGTAACATTTATAGCTCAAGTAACATTTCTTATTTCTATATGGCTCCTGAACAACTGCTAGAAGGTCAAACTTAAATTTTTCCCAAAACTCCTAAAAAATCAACTGAAAAACCATCAGGGACTAGAGTTGTACCTTTTTTCAAATGGAAACATCTTCCACTTCTTGTAGTGAGATATGATGAGTGAGATGTTAAGGAAAATAGAACTGATATAGAGTTTTAATTTTTATTTCTAAATTAGTAATCAAAGATTCATTGAATCGAGTTCTTATGGATTCTATAGTTCTGTAACTAAATAATTACAAAAGCATATATATGTTTTGACTTTTACTGACAGTTTGATCTGTACTTTGTATTTTCAGAATTTATAATACTGATGATAACAAATTCTTATTGTGAATGCAGATGTAATGGAGAATTGATCGCTGGTAATAACATGCGCTTTGTGATTGATGTTTTTGTAGCGATGAATAATGATCACTATATATATATTTGGGTAGTCATGTCCCATGTAGAAACACAACTCTACGTGGCCTTTAGGCCACATAGGGTCATGTCCCTATGTGGGGCTGACTCATGTTTATTTGTCTGTGGGTAGGTGTGGACTCTCGGGTGGGTGTCGTTCATGTTTTTGCTTGCGAGTAGGTGTGGACTCTCGGACCTAGGGTCTGCTGCTTCTGCCTTGCTATCCGGGTCTGTTGCCCTAGCTACTGCGACTGTGTCTGGACCTTCTCCAGCGGGTGGACGTGTTTCTTCGAGGGTTTTGGGGTCTGTTGTGGCTGCCTCTGGTGGTTCTGCGATATCCTATGCGGACGTGGCTTCCTTTGAAGCTGGCATACATGGTCCTGACCATGCTGGTAGAGGGGGATCCCGGTCTTCTCCTCTTGTGCAAGTTGTTGCTGTAAGTAAAACCCTTGTGATTAGTCTTGATGCTGATACAGTTGATGAGATTTCAAAAACTGTGGATGATTTCTCTTCCAATGCTGCTATTTTCCGTTTTAGGGGTTTTTGGCCCTCTCTTTCTGGTTTACATGCTTGGATTTCCAAGCATTGGGAACCCATTTTAGTTGATGTTGTTCAGATATACCCTGTAGCAAGGGGTTTTTTTATTGTAAAGTTTAAAAATGTTGAAGATAGGAAAACTATTTTATGCAATAGTTGTTTTACTTGGGAGGAGTGTTTTCCCCTGATGGCCACACCTTGGTATCAGGGGTTTGACCCTCTTTCTGAATCCTTCAATAAAATACTCGTATGGGTAAGATTGTCGAATCTCCCTCTTCATCTTTGGTTGGATTCGGTTTTGGAATCCGTGGGTGAGGCTATTGGGGATTTACAAATGGTGGATTTGGACTCTCTGAAATTTTTAAGACAACATATGCTCGTATTCTTGTGGAGGTTGATTTTTCCAAGGGTCTTCCTGAGAAGATAACTTTGGCTTCTCCCTTGGGTTCTTGGACTTAGAATCTGGATTATGAGGGAACCCTGTTCAGGTGTAGGAAGTGCCACATGACTGGTCATCTTGTTGCGCGGTGCTCATCTGATAAGATCAAATCGAAGAAAAAGCTTACTTGGTGGTTGGGGGCTTCTGATCACCATTATACGATTGGCAAAGTTTCTAAGGAAGGGGGTTCGGTTGTTTGCTCTCCTCAGATTGATCATGCTTTGGATGGTGTTTCTATGGCTGCCTTTGTTGCTTTTGAAGCTGTCTTGGGTGCTACGGATGTTGTCTCTGATGCAGCTTTAGTTCAGTCTTCTGTTGTTGCCCCTTTTGATGTTGATACTGCTGTCCCTAACCAGATTGCATGTCTTTGGTTGTGATACTACTCCTGTCCCTCCTGTAATTTCTGATTTGACTCGCCCTTTGCCGGGCTCTTCTTGCTCTTCTTTGGCTTGGCAGAAGGCTACTGAAAAGGTGGAGGATGGATGGACAACAGTTAAGGGAAAGAAATTTAAATCTTCCACGCCTTCTTTTGATATGAATTTAAGTTCTCATAAGGATGGGCAAAAATGTAAATCTTGATTGCCCTTTGTTTTGTTTTTTCGTTTCACTTGGTAGAAACTATGGTTAGTTCCTTTGGTTTGTTTGGTGGGGCACCACAGTTGTATTGGTCTTTTATTGCCATATCTTTCTTATGCTCTTGTACAAGGTTTCGGGTCCTTTCAAAACCTGATTTTACGTAATCAAAACAATCCCGATCTCAGAGATACATAGTATCACGATCTCCAGCTCATTTCAGGACTAATCTAGTCTATCATGATTCACTTATTGTCATGATTTCTGGCATAGTCTGGGACAAAAAGTTAATGTAGTCTATCATGACAATGGATCAAGAACTCAAGAAATTGACAACACAAGTAGCATCATGATTTCTGGCTCACTCTGGGACAACTTAATGAAGTCAATCACGATGCTTTTGTTATCATAATTTCCGGCACATTCTAGGACAACAACTTAATGAAGTCTATGATAACAGGTCAATCTATTGTTAAGATTGTCACCTTACAATAGAGACCTTACATCCAGTTCAATGAAAGATCGTCACCTTTCATAAAATAATACACGTGTACAATAGTAACTCTTAACATTATATCATTATATATATATATATATATATATATATATATATATATATATATATATATATATATATATATATATATATATATATATATATATATATATATAAAACAAGACTGAGACTTAATTCCAGGAATTACAATTACATCTTAGTCATACCAAGTTTACCTCTGAAATATTTCACTTTTAATTTTGCAAGAGGTTTGGTAAACATGTTGGCAGTCTTCTCTTAAGTGCTGATATATACCAACTTGATAACATTTTTGTCCACCATATCTCTGATGTAGTGATAGGGAATTTCTATGTGTTTGGATCTGTTATGGAAGATTGGATTTATTGAGAGTTTAATGTAGCTTTGATTATCATAATGTATAATTGTGGGATTTAGGGGCTTCCCAAATAGTCCAACTAGTAACTTCCTTAACCACATTCCTTCTTGAGCTCCCATAGATGCAACTATGTACTCTGCTTCAATGGAACTCTGAGCAACTGCAAATTGCTTCCCGCTAAATCAAGATATCATAGTAGACCCAAGACTAAAATAACATCTTGTAGTGATTTTCTGATCAATAGAACTGCCAACCCAATCAGAATCTTAATACCCTTGAAGCTGTAACTCAACATTGTCATATTTTAGACCAAGTCCAATAGTGCCTCGTAAGTATCTCAAAATGTGCTTGGCTGCCATGAGATGGATCTTCTTAGGTTCACACATAAATTTGTTAAGGAATGTAGCTTCGTTCAGATAAAATCATTATTATTGAATTGTCAAGTACACATCGATATATATATAATAATAATAATATGTATTATAATTACTATATATATATCCATATAATCTATATAAGTGGATTATTGTCATAGTGTGATATATACATATAATTGATATTTATATATACATATAATTAATATTATGAGAATATTAATAAACATCATTTATTATTATTAATATAAGTTGATATTTATTATTATTATGAGACATATAATAATAATTATATATTAATAATAATTACTATTTAAATAATTAATAAAGATTAATGAATAGACATGTCCCTTTAAAAGACATGTCTCTTCGTGTCATTGTCTTGTATAAGTACAAAGAGATCGATGCATTTGGAAAACATAGACAATATGACAATGCCATTACATTTGCAATCGATCAATGAAACTTAACATGGTATCAGAGCAAGGTTTGCAAATGTATGGAAGAATCCATGTCCATGACAGCAATAGCCATTGGCGGGCAATGAAGAAATTAACAGCGAAATATATATTTACTATGATGGACTGTTTTTATCATTATTTGGTTTGTTCATTTGGTTGATTACTCTTCTATGTTCCTTGTTCTCTACTTTGTTCGGGAGTTGCTTATTCTGCAAATCATGTTAGAGCTGTGCTTTAGTGTGACCCATCTATCCCTTATCATGTTCGAACTATGATGATTCACCGCGCTCAGAGTGCTTTGAAAAGGACCGTAAATAATATGACTTGGCACCGTATGATGATGGACATCTTAAGATGACTTGGCATCTTGGACATGACGTCAGTTTTTTTTTTATCTTGGTCAGTTTTTATTTTGGAGGTGCCATCGATTCATGTGTTGGAATTGTCGATTCATCCTATGAGGATGCTGTTAGGGTTTCGTAAGAACTTGATAAGCCATTGTCGTAACGGCCATATAATAATAGATTCAAGCAGACTCCACAACTTCGGGTGCACAAAATTTTTGTCTTCTTATTCCTGAAGAGAAACAGAGAGAATCTGCATATCCAAAAGATGGAAGAAGTGACGGAAGCGACGGCAAAGTTGGATCTCAACGACGAAAAGGAAGTGCAGAAGAAGAACCGCATTTAGGTTTCTAATATGAAGAAGCCGTTTTTTTTTTAATGTCAATTTGGCTAAGGGCTTATAGCCTCCTGCCGGGAGTTTCGGGTTAATATTTCTATCAATTCACGGAAACTTGTCAGTTGCTATATCAATGTGGGAAGTTTGAAAGTACACTCTCTGAAGAATTCTATATTATTTGATCTTCTTGCTGGAACATGTTGTGTATTAATAGTGGGATGATTGTATTTAAATTGGAAAGTGAGGAGCCTACCCATGTTGTCCTTAAGGACTGAGTTGAGACATCTCTCAAAGATGAAGAGTCTATATAGATTGTGATTAGTTTCTTTTAAGAGGGAGTTAGATTCAGAGGGAGTCTGACATTTTCAAAAGGAGAGGTCAAGAAGTCAATGAACTCGAGCTTCAGAGGGAGCAGTTGGCTCAATCAACTTGTGACAATCTTGATTGTATTGATTGAGAGCGAGTTTCACTATTGAAGGTGAAACGCTTATAAGGTAAACTTGATTTAATTGATTATTATACTAATGAAATCATTTAATGCCTTATGGGCCCTGTGTATATCATGAGGAAGTGACGACTTCCAAATGATTATCACTTGTATTTTTGATGTTATTGTGAGGTGACGATCTTACAATAACTTTATTTTATCATGATAGACCTTATGAGAAGGCTGAAACAGATCATGATAAATGAATTATTACATGGTGGATTGAGTTCCTTAAAATGACCATGATCTTGTACTGTGATAGTCATCATGTGATGCTAAAATAGATCATAGTACTGAAGGTGATAGTCGTCATGTGATGCTGAAACAGATCACCAGTACCTAGCTATTGTGATAGTCCTCATGTGACGCTGAAACATATCACAAATATTGAAGGTGATAGTCATCGTGTGACGCTGAAACAGATCACCGGTACTTACATTGTGATAGTCATCATGTGACGCTGAAACATATCACAATTATTGATCATGATAGAACATGCGATGGCTGAAACAGATCATGATTAAGGATTCTTTCATGGTAAATTAATTTCATACTGTGATAGTCATCATGAGGATGCTGAAACAAATCACAGTTATTAAAAGTGATAGGCAACATGTGGGGTTGAAATCACGATCACTGAAGGTGATATACATCCTACAATGTTGAATCAGATCACAATTATTGATATTATTGAGTTAATGTAAAACATATACTGATTTTATCTTCTCTAACTAAGAGGGAGTGTTAAGGAATGTAGCTTCGTTCAGATAAAATCATTATTATTGAATTGTCAAGTACACATCGATATATATATATAATAATAATAATATGTATTATAATTACTATATATATATCCATATAATCTATATAAGTGGATTATTGTCATAGTGTGATATATACATATAATTGATATTTATATATACATATAATTAATATTATGAGAATATTAATAAACATCATTTATTATTATTCATATAAGTTGATATTTATTATTATTATGAGACATATAATAATAATTATATATTAATAATAATTACTATTTAAATAGTTAATAAAGATTAATGAATAGACATGTCCCTTTAAAAGACATGTCTCTTCGTGTCATTGTCTTGTATAAGTACAAAGAGATCGATGCATTTGGAAAACATAGACAATATGACAATGCCATTACATTTGCAATCGATCAATGAAACTTAACAAAATTGACTTAATGTGTTTGTACCATAACAAATATCAAGGCAGGTGTTCACCAAGTACATTAGAGATCCAATTATCTGTTTGTAGTATGTAGGATTTGTGGTTTCAGATTCAAATGCTTCACTTTTGAGCTTATGAAGATTTGTCCCCATAGGTGTGGATAATGGTTTACAATCCATCATGCCAAATTTGTTCAATATGTCAATAGTATACTTGCTTTGGTTCAGGAAAATATAGTCGTCCTTTTGCCACACTTCTAATCCAAAAAAATAGTGCAAGAGACCTAAGTCTTTCGTTTCAAATTCAGATGCAAGGTATCATTTACAATTTGCAATAAGGTGATCTTCTCTTGTTATTTGAAAATCATCAACATAGAGAACAAGTATTAGCATATCACCCTTTGATTCTTTGAAGTATATATTAGGATCTGCTTTATTTCTTGAGTACCCTAGTTTGATAAGGTAACTGTCTATTCTCTCATACCATGTCTTGGGGACTTGTTTAAGGCCATATAGATCTTTCTTTAGTTTACATACATGTGTGTTCCTGTCATGGATAATAAACCCTTATGGTTGTTCTAGGTATACTTCTTCATTAATGACACCATTTAGAAATGTCATCTTTACATCCATCTAATGTATCTTCCACCCTTTGGATGCAGCAATTGCAATGATGGTTCTGACATATGTATATCGAGAAACATGGGCAAATGTTTCTTCATAATCAATTCCAGCCTTCTATGAGAATCCTCTAGCCACAAATCTGGCTTTGTGTTTTTCAATACTATCATTAGGTGCCTGTTTAATTTTGAATAACCATTTTGAGGAGACAACGGATTTGTCTTTGGGTCTTGGTACAATGTCCCAACCATCATTTTTTAATATGGAATGGTATTCCTCAATCATGGCATCTTTCCAGGCTTGGAATTTTAGAGCTTCTTCAACATCTGAAGGTTCTGATTTAGTGGGTTGATTTATATGAGTGACATAACATGAGTGACTTCTTGTTTTCTTATTTTCTCTAAAGATTTCATGAAGAGCCACATTGTTTTCTTCAATCATTTTCCTTGCCCATAGTGGTATCTTCTTGTTAGGTGGATTTGAGTCATACTTAGGGTTAGGTGTTGTGGGTCCATGATCTTCTATACAACTCTCCCTCTCAATAGTAGAACTTTCATCTAACTCTGGGATGGGATCATCATTTGGTTCTTTTATATTTTTAGAAGGTTTATATGCAACATATTCTTCAAACTTAACATCTCCTCTACTGATTTCAATTGTCCTTGACCCTGGTATGTATACTCTATAAGTTTTGGAAGATTCACTATAACCAACAAATATGCCTTTCTTTCCTGAGGGCTATAGTTTAGTCCTTCTCTTTAAGAATATGGATGTACATAAGGCACCCAAAGATTCTTAGGTAACTTAGATTAGGTTTGTTTCGTAAGAAGACTTCTTTTGGTGTTACATTCTCTAGAATTGAATGAGGGCATATGTTTTGAATGTACATTGGTGTATTGGAGGCTTCATCCTAGAATGTTGTGTGAAGATTTTGATCATGTGTCATGACCTGAGATGCTTCAATGATAGTTCTGTTCTTCCTTTTGCTACTCCATTTTGTAGAGGATTATATGGTACCGTACACTCCCTCTTAATCCCAACAGATATGCTGAACTCTTTAAAGTTTTCAGAGATATATTCTCCTCCATTGTCAAATCTTAGAATTTTAATTTTCTTCCCGCTTTGATTTTTGACTAAGGCTTTAAACTCTTTGAATTTAGATAGAACTTCATTTGATTCTTTCAGTTTTAGGAAATAGATCTAAGTTTTCCTGGAATAATCATTGACAAAGATGATATAATACAAGTATCCCCGTAAGGAAGGTACTGTCATTGGTCCACACAAGTCAGTATGAATGAGTTCATGTACAATCTTTGATTTATGTTCACTATAAGGAAAAGATGTTTTGGAGTTCTTTCCTAATGCACAAACTTTACATGTTCCATCATGTTCAATTTTTAGGTTTGGTACGTCTTTCACAATCTTCTTTATGGAGGGTAGAGCACATAAATGTAGGTGACCTAGTTTTTTGTGCCAAATCTCATTGGTTTTTTACGACTTCATGATTTAAGGCTAGGTTTTGAGAGTTACACAGTTTATATAGGCTTCCATCTCTAAATCCAATAGAGATTGCATTCTTAATATTTGAATTCTTAGGCCAAGATAAGACCTTATCTTCTTGGATGGTGATGCGATACCCTTGATCTGCTAGGCCTGAAATAAAGACCAGGTTTATCTTGATGCCTGGTACAAATAGAATATTTTTTAGTTGTAGAATAACTCCAGTTTTCAGTTGAATTGAACAGGTCACAATTCCTTTCACAAGATAAGTGGAGTTATCCCCTATTGTTAATTCTTCAGTTGAGTGTCCTTTGAAGGTTTCAAACTGATCTCTAAATCTAGTTATGTGTCCAGATGCTCCAATATCAATTATCCAGATATTCTTATTAGAGTTTAGCTCACTTGATAAGGCAAGGAAGAATAGGGAGTTTTTAGCTTCCTTGACTTCAGATATGTTGGCAAGGGCTTTCTTTCTTTCTGGACAATACATGTGAGTATGTCCAAATTTGTCACATTTCTAACGTTGAACTTTTGACAAATCTCTTTTCTTATAGTTTTGATTTTTCTTTCCTCTTTTCTTCTTGAAATGTCTCTTCCTTTTATTGTTTGAGTTCGCATGTAAAGCTTGAATTTCCTCTTCTTTAGTAGGAATGATCCCTCTTGTAATCAATCGTGATTCTTCCTGAGTGCAATAATTCTTGAGTTGGTCAAATTTTGGTAAGACACGACGTGCACTAATCCCTTGAATGAAGGATTCCCATATAGTTGGCAACCCTTTACAAGCTATCAATGATAATTCTTGATCATCTACAATATTTCCGAGTGTAGAAAGTTGATCTCTTAATTATGATATTCTCACGAAATATGATGTGACAGTTTCTCCTTTATTTATCTTAATATGAAGGAGTTGTGTTTTTAAGGTAAGCAATTTGCTTCTATTATTGATTTCATATGAATTTTGAATAGTCATGAACATCTCATATGCGGTTGTAGATTTTGCTATAAGTGGAAGAATGTGATCTTTTACAGAATCAATTATAATTTTCATAGCTTTATTGTTATGCCTTTTCCATATGGTTTTATCCGGCTCATTTTTAGGCATAGTTTTGACTTCTTCCACATATTGTTCTAATTCAAGCTCTCTAAGAACAATCATGATTCGTATTTTGCAGGATACAAATTTTGATGCTCCATTTGTCTAACTTGATTCCATTCACCATATTTGCACTTTTTGATAGGTTTAAATTATTCAGAGATCTTGGGAGATGATTTCACAATTTGATTAAACTCTATTTATCAACTAGGCTCTAATACCATGTTAAGGAAAATAGAACTGAGATAGAGTTTTAATCTTTATTTCTAAATTAGTAATTAGAGATTCACTGAATCGAGTTCTTATGGATTCAATAGTTTTGTAACTAAATAATTACAAAATCATATATATGTTTTGACTTTTATTGACAGTCTGATTTGTACTTTGTATTTTCAGAATTTATAATACTGAATTCTTATAGTGAATGCAGATGTAATGGAGAACTGATCGCTGGTAATAACATGCGCTCTATGATTGATGTTTTTCCAGCGATGAATAATGATCACTATATATATATATATTCTCAAACAGTCATGTCCCATGTAGAGACATGACTCTACGTGGCCTTTAGGCCATGTAGGGTCATTTCTCTATGTGGGGTAGACTCATGTTTATTTGTTAACAACTTTTTATCAATCTGATTATGTAATCGGTGAACACAATGAACATGATCCATGATAATTACAGTCCACTATCCATATGTGATAATGTAATCACAATACACGATAATGTAACATGATCGCTTGGCATCACAAACAATGTTGTACAATTTTGAGATCAGATCAAACCATTTTGAATAATCAATTTATAATACTATACATGTGTGTGTGTGACACACATCTCTCTGTGCAATAATCAGATATTTTAATATATGTCTGATGCTACATATTCAACATGAGTGCCCTATTTATATCATTAGAAACAAGTGAGGGAATGTAATCAAGAATAGAAGATTCATCCTCCCTAGTAGGAAGGGAATCATCCATAAATAGGGAAGAGAAATATTGAAAAGATTCTTGAGAGATTTCTCCTAGTGAAGAAAGTTGAGCTTCTTCCAAAGAAACAAGAGAGTTAATGAGATTTCCATTTCTTCCAACTCTAACAAAGTTATAAAAGAAAGTAGTATTCATATCTCCTACCTATAGCCAATCAATTCTAGACTTTTTTTTCTAGAAGATCTCCTTGTGGAGCTCCCATTCCCCCACTTCCTTAGCTGTCATGGACTCTTTCATATTGAGGTTG
Organism: Chamaecyparis obtusa; assembly: GCA_027943335.1. Taxonomy (NCBI): domain Eukaryota; kingdom Viridiplantae; phylum Streptophyta; class Pinopsida; order Cupressales; family Cupressaceae; genus Chamaecyparis; species Chamaecyparis obtusa. The sequence goes on from BSBK01003191.1 coordinate 213,022, forward strand.
AGGAAAAGCCCCTGATCACATATTACACAAGTGATAGAATCAAGTAGAGCTTGCACTACCATTTTTTTGAAGTGAATATTTCAAAAACACTATCTATTCCATCACTTGAGCTTATACTTTACATATTGTAATCTTTTTGATAAAAGTATACATAGTTGTGCTATAAGAGGGATTCCATTCATACCACCACTTAGTCATTAAATCCTTAGAAAGATCCCACAACCACATAAGCTAAAATTTAAAGGAGAGATTCTTTGAGATTTTAGGATGTAGCATCATGGAGATTTTAATAATCTAATAATCAGACCCTCCCCAATCCAAGATATCTAAACTAGTGTTCCATCTATCACTCAACTAGATGAAAGAGAGAAGAAATCTATTCAATCTCTTAGAAAATGCTTCCTCTCCTCTTCTCCTCTTGTTCCAAGTGTAGATACTATTATTTGGCTTCACATATATCACAATTAATAACTCTATATTCATGAAAAATTCTACATGTGAATGACAGTCTTGTAATCTAGATGTTGAATCCAAGAAAAGGACCCCAAACTTCCATCTCTCAAGCCCTCAGAATCTAGAGCCATGCGAAAATAAACCCTAACCAAGGACAATAAATGGATAGAGCTTGGAAGAAATGCCAACAATTCCAAAAATCATACCTAACCAATTTGAAAACCACCGAAAAAACCTACTAAAAATAGTGCCAAATCTATGCACTGACCACAAACAAAACACTCATAACAAAAGGAAATCAATGGTAACAGGCAATCTCAAATCCACTGCAAATATGACACCTCCTGTCCAAACTCCACCCTCCCCTCAACACTCCCACCCACAACCACATACATGAATAGGGGCTAGGGCTAGAAACCCTATCCTATTAAGCATCCAAGTAGCATCACCATTTGTTCACAATATAAAGTCTAATTAGTATGAAAGATAAGAGTATAATGGATTTAATCTTATGATGTGTGTAAAGATATATTTAGTTTATTTCATGTACGTGCACTTGATTTAGAGATCTATTGGTGTTGTTGATTTGTTTTTAGATTCTAGGCTTGTGGTTGAGTGATGAGTTTACATTAGGGTTAAATTTCAATATGCACAATAAAAATTGAATACCTCGCACTTTTCTCCTTTTTGGACTCAAGTTGACTAGGAGATCCTTAGTTCAAGAACTATTTTAGAAGTGACATGCTTCAATATAAAAATCATGACTTAAACCTCACCTCATTTTACCTACATAAAGTCCCAAGGATGGTCCTAATTCTCATTACATCCATTCATTAACTCAAGTAAATTTTGAGAAAAAAAAACTAACCCAGTTTAGTTCCATGAGTGTGAAAATGACTAAAGTTCTAATCCAACAACTCCCTCCAATAAGATATTATGAGCTGAATTTCAATAATGAAACATGTTAATTTATGTGCTAAAGTATTACATTTTGGGAAAATTCTTAACTTATTAAATCACTGAAGAGACATTTGGGAATCGCATAGAGAGCATAATAAATAATGAATATTTCACCATTAGATTGTATCATCATCTTAGACATCAATAGATATTTGATCATTTATTTCATACCATTGACTTCAAAACACGGTTTTTACCAAAATAGAACACTCAGACTAGAGAGATCCTAATTGATATATTTTGACACTACCCATTCCAAACACAAGTTCTACACATTAAGGATAATAGCATCTACAAATCAAATTTAATACACATAGTTTCATGTTCAAGGTTTAAATCCATCAAATCTACAAATCAAATTCAATGAAGATAATTTCATCTTCAAGGTTTAGATCCATCTAATATATAAGTGCCAAGATCAATTATATTATCAATGTATAATGTCATGTCTTGATGTAGGCATCAACAAATAATGATATTTTTGTCACCGATTTAAAAACTATACATATCTATTTCAGTAATATAAATATTCTGATCAACAAACTATGACATTCCTTTTAGACAAAGTGTATAACTTAAATCACAAAATGCATCAATCATAAACTGTCATTTAATATGCCTTTGAAATTGAAAATACTGAAGACATTATCTATGTCATACTATGTTGTCAAAACTGACCAATGAAACATCTTCATCATACACCCTCTTTAATAAAGGTAACCATGCTCAAAAACTGAATCATACAATGTAACTCACTATTCATATCATGCAAAGCTCAAGACTGTAACATGACATCACGCACTATGGAACAGGGTATGCATAATGCCATATAACATAACCAAAACCCAAAACCCAAAACCCTTAACTAGGGTTTTATGACTAAACATAAAAAGATATACAATATGCTTCATATGAACACAATGAATGATGCATACTATTTGTAAACTATGTATGTATATAACAAATACCCAACAGAATGGATGAAAAGAATAAAAAAATGCACTGAACTTGCACCATGTGTGTAACTGTAACATGTAACCAAAACTGACTGTGGTTTAACAACCAAATGTGATATGGGTAATTACTGTCATACCTTTGGTATGACATTCATTATACCATCTATTTGAAAGTGAAAGCATAAAAAACTCTTTTAAAAAATACATGATATGAAATCAAAGACATCATATAAGTGTCACAACTGAAACCCCATGAATATGTTGAATGCAAAATATGAACAACCCCGTATGATGTACACACATAAATCAGTTAATACAAAAATATATTACTCAAAGCATGATGCATGATAAAAACAAAACCATAGAATGAGAGACTGGATACACTTGGAAACAACTTCATACTGCAAATTCTCCAGAGATCTCGCAACCTATCTTCCTTCACACCATATTAGTATTTTGCTGCAAACCAAATCTCAACTTTAGTCACAGTGTGGCGGCTCAAAAACATATCTCTGTATCTGCATAATGTCGTGCCCTACACGGGCTGAGATGCTCTAGCTCGATAGAGATAGGGTTACAACTAATCTCCCATTTGTTTTATCAAATGAAAGCACCAAAATAAAAGTGCCAAAGTGATGCACAATAAGAATCTTTTTCTTAACACAATTAAAGTTCATAAATGGCTGATTGATGTGGAATTTTCCCATCTTTTTAGTGAAACCAAAAATTTTCCAAAATGGAGGATGGTTAGGGGGCCAACCAAAAGGCCTTCCTAGAAACATCATTTTCTTTCACCTTGGTCATAACAATGGCCAATATAACTTGGAACATTAAACTTCCATGCCAAGATCTTAATAAGGATCTTTCAATTTGAAATCAAAATAAGCTTTAAAAATGTAGATAAATACTTTATAGAATCTATATAAAGGAAGTCAATTAATGTCTTAATAATCAACCAATAGAATTATAGAAACTGAAGCACAAAGATCAATGATCTTTATGATAACATTATATGTGATCAAAAGACTGATCAATGTCAAACTGGTCAATATGAAACTGATGCCAATAATGCCAATATATCCGAACCATATAGGTAATACAACTGAATATGAAAGCATAATTGATACAACTGATTACTGCCAAAAGATAAGTTAGTGTGTATGGCAATAAGGACAATACAAAGTGAGAGAAACAAACTCCCCCTTTGTCCTTGGTTGACAAATACACTTAGTCTCCTCGTATTTGGAATAAGGAAAAAATATAGAAAGATATATTCAACTAAAAAATGAGATAGTAACCATTATACATGAGCATAGGAAAAATCAAAATATCTTTGTACAATATGATCAGAAGTATGCACCTGTTTTGTAGATACCTTGCAGACTGAAACACTAACTTGAAACATTATCCTATGTACAAATCAGATAAAACTCATGAAAATATGATTAAAAATAACTATAAATCATAGCTGAGATAAAAGAGAGAACCATAAACCAAACTGCAATCTGAAATTGAAATAACAAGACAAGTCTTAAAGTGTTGCATTCTTTAAGCTTATAAAAATATGAGGGGTGAATTAAAGATCAGATAAAGCTCCCCCTTACTAAAATACTGAAATAATTATGTCAAGGAAGAGAGGAAAAAATTCAAGTTTCTCCCTAAAATTTTCAAAAATAGATTTTGACAAAGGTTTAGTAAAGATATCTGCAACTTAATCTTTTGTAGAAATATAATCCAAAAGAACTTCATTGGCTAAAACCCTTTTCCAAAGAAAATGATATATTATCAATGTATTTAGTACGAGAGTGATGAGCTAGATTATTGGAGAAATTTATAGCACTTGTATTGTCACAAAATATATGTATAGGTTTAGGAACATGAACTTGAATGTCCTTCAATGTTTGAGCCATCCAGATAACCCGAGTACAAAAAGATTATACTGTAATGTACTCTGCTTCAACAGTGAACAAAGTGACATAATCTTTTTTCTTGATGTGCCATGCAACTAATCTATTTCCAAGAAAGAAAGCATCCCCTGAAGTGCTTCTTATCTTAGTAAGACAACCAACCCAATATGCATCAGTGTAGGCAGTAAGAGTAAAATCATCTTGGTGAGGGTACCAAAGACCAAAATTCAGAGTGCCAGATATATTTTAATAATTTTTTTATAGCATTTAAATGTGATATTTTTGGTGATGATTGAAATTGAGAAGCCAAACATACAACTTGTATAATATTAGGTCTGGTAGCAACTAAGAATAAGAGACTACCAATCATAGATCTATAAAGTGTATGATCAACATCTTTTTGAAGTTTACAACCTATTTACATGGGTGTACTAACTAATTTAGATCTCTCCATTTGGAATTTCTGCAACATTTCTTTTGCATATTTAGTACAAGATACAAAAATTCCTTTTTACAAGTTGTAGACTAACTTGTAGACCCAAGAAAGAAAGTTCTATCATGGACATCTCAAATTTTGATGTCATAATTTTTGGAAACTCAGAATATAAAACATTATCATTACTGCCAAATATAATATCATCTATATAAAACAAAACAACCAATATGTTTTCTCCTTTAGTTTTGAAGTATAAGTTACTATGTACAACTCCTCTTGTAAAACCTTGTTCTCTTAGATGAGTATCTAATTTTGAATCCCAAGCTCTTGGAGATGATTTTAAACCATATAATTATTTTCTAAGTCTGCAAACAAATGATTCTTTACCTGCATGAACAAATCCTTTATGTTGTTCCATTTAGACTTCTTCTACTAAATGTTTGTTTGTAGTGCCTACCCTAGAGATACAATTTTCTATGTTCAAATTTGATATTATGTTTTGTATCTTCTATGGACTCTCATGTGATGAGTACTTGCTTTATGAGATATGTCTATAATGTTTCATTTTTCAGTTAATGGATATATTTTTTGACTTGGTTTGTCAGAAACTCCTTGGAGATTTGTAACATGGCTTAATCACCTCCTGTAGATCGGGTTAAATCTAGCATTTGTATCAGGCATTAATAGTTTGAGATTTTGGTGCAATGAAAAATAATTCCAACAATTGGTATCAGAGCCTTGGGTCATGGGTTCGAGGCCCCCTTTAGTGGGTGTTGAAGGCTCAGTTGGTGCTGAGGGAGAGATTGTTGACTTGGTAGTCAACACCTCCTTGGAAATTTGTGACATGGCTTAATCACCTCCCATAGATTGGGTTAAATCTGGCATTTGTATCAGACATTGACAGTTCAAGCTTTTGGTGCAACGAAAAATGATTCCAACAATATTTACAATGTGAGATCATTTTGTATGTTAGATTTGATTATGATTATGATTATTGGTCTAACCTTGCCAATGCATTTTATGATCTATATGTATCCTGCTTAGCGTGTTTGCTAGATGAAGGGTGGTAGTCATAATCACTCCTACGAGAGATATATATGATGTCACTATTACTCCTAAGAGAATTAATGGTTTTCATTAGTATCATTCAGTCATACAATCGGTAAAAAAGACAAGACAAGACAAGACAGTTGGTCAATACACAAATCCTAGACATCGAGAAGAACACAAGGCATATCACTATGTTAATCGAATATAGTTTTGACCGAGCCAGATGATTACCGAGTGCTGAGCACAGTAGTCACCGAGCATTCATATGAATTGAGCACCAGTTAATTACCGAGTGATGAATGCAATGTACACCGAGTGAAACAAGAAATGACATAGTAGTTTGGAATGACACAAACTACAAGGCAAACAATTTACACCAATTAGAAAATGGTTTTCCAAGATCAGGATGAAATTTAATATGGATGTAATCATTTAATTACTGATGATTCCTATGTAAAGATGATCTAGGTTATTCATTTCAACCATTGATCTTAGGTTTTCTAAGATAGTGTCTAAACCCTAATTAGGTCAAAATTAGTTTGATACAAAATTTGTATAGACGTCATTTTGGCATGTATCACCACACATGTAGTAGCCTCCATTGGAAGACATCAAAAGATAAACATGGTTATGATTGACACAGCATACAGTTTATCAAAAATAGAAGGCTACCGAGCAGAATTTAGAAAAGAGATCAATCACATTAAGGTGATAACAGATAAGTACATAACAGATTTGAAATCAGGCAAGATAGGTTTCTATTTACAGATCAATCTTACACATTACTTTTTAATCATTGTAGCATACCTTAAATCTCTTAACATAGTAGACTTAACAACTCTTTTGTAAACCTCTTAACCGAGTGCACACTTAATTGTGTTGCTAAAATCCTCTAACCAGGTAGATCTAATCGATCTCATTGTTACTCCTAATAGGGTAAGATCACCAGAAGTGATCAAAATATTTGTAGCCTTAACTGACAAATTTGTTACTATAGTAGTGAAGCTTTGTGGGTCTCATCCCTACTGTAGTTTTTACCTTCTAACAAGGGTTTTTGCGATACCAAAATACTTGAGTTATGTGTATGAAGTTTCATGAATGATTTATTGATTAGATTACATGCATTTACATTTCAGTTATTTTTGGATGTATGGTAAATGTAAATGATACAGTTGGTTAATGATATTCATGTTTACAAGGATTTAGTTTGTAAAATTTTTAAGGGTACTGATTCACCCCTCCCCTCTTAGTGCAAATCTTTCCATAATTCCAACAATTGGTATTAGAGCTAGTTTTCTTGTTGAGGAAGTTTAATCACTGAAGAGAAAAGATCTAATAATGGAAAGGTATAAGCTTGACAAGACTATTGAGAATAAGAAATTGCAAATGCGGATCTACATTGAACAATTCAAGGAAGCCAGAGAAAAACTGAGAGAGTTACTAGTCAAAAGGAAGGATATGGCATTTTGGTATAATGAGGTTGATTATCATGAAGAAGAGATAGATGATCCATTTGAAGCATCTGGATATGGATCTAGTAGCATATCTGATGCATATGAAGGAACCATATCAGATCTATCTGAAAAGAATCAACATCTTACTGAACAAGTGAAAGCACTACAGATCAGCCAAGAGACCCAAATGGTAAGAATGATTGATGTCATGAACAATGCAAGACAGGCTGAACAAGAAAATAATTTGGCTATTGAAGGTAGAAGGCAAATGACTCATAAGCTGCAAGAAAAGGAATCTAAGATACTGAGACTCACCGAGCATCATTTTGAAATTTTCAATCAGATGGTTGTCATAAGTCAGGAAGTCAACTGAGTAAACAATGAGCTTACTAAGAAACTAGAAGACATTGGTGAATTAAGAGAAGAAAATGAAAGATTGAAGAATGAAGTAAAAATTCAACAGTACCATAATGATATGATTAAGAAAGTTGAAGAAAGCACTAAAAGGATGGATGAATTCCTAAGCAGTCAAAGAATACTTGACAACACTACTAGTTTAGGCTATACCAAGCAGGGAGAGTCATCAAGACAAGATGAACAAAAGAATGCCTATGCACAACCAAGGCCAAATAAGCTCGCATGCTATCATTGTGGAAAACTAGGCCACACATCAAATGTTTGCAGAAGCAAAACAAAAGGTATTCCTAAATCCACTCCTAAATTTGATGGTTATTGTTATAACTGCAATAAGTATGGACATTAAGCACATGAGTGTAGATCAAAATTAAATAAGTCACCGAAGAAGCACCACATGAAAAAACACTTTTGCACTTGCAATATGCATGGACACATATCACAAGAGTACAAGAAAAAGATGAAGCAAGTCTGGAAACCGAAAGGACAAAACAAGATATATTAACCGAGAAGGCAAGGTAATGCATATACTTGGGATTACAACACTTGGGTTAATTGCATAGCATGTGGTAGATATGTACATATATCAGAAAATTGCATGAGAATGGACTAGAGAGGAAGATCTTGAAATTGAACAAATTCTAGAATGACATGTTTTCATTGTCACAAGGTCGGTCATTTAAGCAAAGACTACAGAGACCGAGCACTAGAGGTGAATGTCAATACAAATGGAAACACAATTGAAGAAATCATGAGGATAAGAAATCAAATGTGGAGAAAAGAAACAAATGATAATGCTAGATCAAGCACAACAGTTGGTGACACCTCATCTTTTGGATTAGGTGATCTCACCACCTGCACCTAAGCAATTTAGGTATGTATGGAACTGAATTTCAATCAGTTATATCTTACAACAGTTCCTTATATGTATTGAATGAACACCAAATCAACATAAAATAAGATGCATTAGGGTATTATAAGTTTTGAGCATAAAATGTGTATAGTCGGTAAAAGCATGACCGAGTGAAAGATTGTTAGTCGGTGAAAGTGTCACGGTTAACTGAGTTGAAGTATCAATTGAGCATCATTTAGTGTTAACTGAGCTGAAGTTTCAAAGTAATAATCAAACGTCTTGGCATTTATCGAGCTGTGGTAGGTAAAGCATTTAATGCAGAACTTTGAGCGAGAATTTTTTAGGTCTAAATAAACAATGATGCAAGTCATTTCGTCACACAACGATCAAGAGAAGAACCATAGTGATTTGAGTGAATTAGTGAAAAGAGTTTTTAGAGAATTCAACAGAGGTTTGAGTAGACCTCGAGCCATTTTTTCATCATTTTAAGTAAGTTCTTTACAACCGATTTATTTTCCTGAAGATTTCATGAAGCCCTAAATTTGTTAGAACAATGACATCTTCGTCCAAGTCTACGAAATCCAAGACTGAAAGTGACAAGAAGGTCACACTGATTAAGTCCACAATATGTGAAGAACCCAAAAACAAATTGCATCCATAGATTGCTTCACAAGTTGATCAATCAGGTGTGTTTCAAGCATACCACCTAGGGTTTTATTGGCACAAGATATACATACTTATATCCACTGAAAGATAAGTGAAATCAGAGATTTTGAACTATAATCAACATACTAGGAGCTAAGAGAGAATGGAAAGCTCATGGATGAGCATAAACATTTGGAAGTCAAAGGATTGACAAATGCCCTATATTTCCCGAGGGAATTCAAGTCAGAATGGATTAGGGTTGTACTAAGCCGTGTTCATGAAGGTAAAATTTGGTTGGACGAACTAGTTAAAATCTCTAAGGATGTCATCCACGTGGTTACCAAATACCCAACCAGTGATAAGGAAAAGGCCATAAGGAATCCACCAAGAGAAGAGACCAAGAAGCTAACATGAGTAGAATGGGATGGTAAAGGAATGGGAATCAACACAATCACCGATCCGGAAACAAGATTTGGAGCCTATATCATTGGCTATAAGATTTTTCAATCAAGAAGGCCTAACAACGTCCCATGCAGAGTAGTATACATAGCCTATAAGATTGTCAAGAAAGGTTTACAACTACACCTTGTTGAGCTACTGTTGAAACAATTGGAAGAGTATATGAGAACCATCTGGGTAGCAAAGGCCAATACTTATAAGTTTCGTTCATTTCTTGTTTGCACATTCTTCTACTTGTAAAATTATTTTCCATCTATCGGTAATGTGAACTGGGATGTCAACCGACTGGTCATCAACCAAATCAATGAATTTATTAAGAATTTAGGTCAGAACTTTGTGACTGTGATGGATGATTATTTTGGAAAGTTTAAGGACAACATGCATAAAAGGAGCAGAATACCAGGGCAACTAGTTGAAAAGCATAAGGAGGATATTTGTTTTTTGGTGGACATCGACACCACATTAATCAAGGTAATTGAGCCAAGAACTACATGATTACCTCCAATGGGCTATGAACATGATATTGACCGAGCCTCTAGGTCAATAAAGACACTATTGGCCAAGCCCAAAGATCCTAAACCTACTAGGTTTGAAACCTATGAGGAAGAAAAACTAAGGATAAAAATGGATTTGGTCAGGGTAAAGGTCAGCATAAAATCAAAGAAAATAATGAAAACACTAGTTAAGAAATTCGATGAAGAAGAAGAGGACATTAAACATTTTGGAAGGAGAATTGGAAGAAATTGATGAAAATAGCAAAGTCTTATGGACTAAAATTTTGATTTCAAAGGTAGAAGCAGATAAAACTGCATTAGCTATAATCCCCAAGCATAAGGGAAAAGGTAAAGGAAAAGGGGTACATTCAGATGATGCTGACATAGCTACTAAAGAGACAATTCATGTATCCGATACTGAGATACAAGATGATACTTATGCCGAGGAATTCTATCTGGTAGAATATATCAAAGAGGACAAAAAAGATACTCCTGAGCAATTAGAAACAATCAGGACTGATGAGGTAACAATAAAGGCCATCACAAATGGAGATCCTGATGATGAAGCTAAAGCTAATGAAGATATTACAATGGTTGTAGTAAATACTAAAGAATACCAACCTACCAAGGCAACATAAGTCAACATACGGGGTAATTTACCAATATTAGTACAAGCAATTAACATTGCCACTCAAGGGAAACTCGAGGAACAGGTACCCGAGAAACAGAAGGACGCCACCAAAGTACATGGTGAAGAAAAACCAAAGGAATCAAATGAGCCTGAAAACAAAGAGGCAAAAAATAAAGAACCTGAAATTGAAACAAATATAGATACATCTATTGTCCTTAGGGTTAGAGATTCCCCTCTAGCATTATAACTAGTTACCCTGCGTATGTCTTCTTTCATGATTGGTGTAACCGCGCCTTTCGCAATCCACATCCCTGGTTCGTGAACCTTGCAAAGCACTAGTCTGATCCAATTTGGTCGAAACAAGGTTGGATATTGTACTCTGTTGATTAACCCTGATGATTCTAGCTTAGTGTATTTTTTGTGAAGCTTCCCATCTTGACATAGTGAGAGGTATTCACTTTGAATGAATGTTTCGTTAAGTTCCTCTCATTTGCTGTGCATGAATTTTGTTACATCCTCAGTCGACAATACACCTTCAGGGATGGATGATAGAGCTCTCGCCATATCATTTTCTCAGTTTTGGACCGTCATGATGTTGTAAAATGGTCTATCAACTTGATTGGATTGGATGAGGCTCACCACAGAAGATGAAGATGTTATTTTACTAGACAGGTATGTGTAGAAAGTTCTTGATAAAATTTATGGAATTCGCCAAGCAAAGATCATAATTTACAACAAGAAAAGATTACTCAAGCTTTGAAAACAATAATCACAAATCACAATGTAAAGTGAAATGAGTAAATGACCTTCGCTTTTATAGACTTAGGTCATAACAGTAATTAGAAAACGGTAACATTTGTTAACAGTTATTGTATTAATTACCCTTACCTAACCTTTCTTTAGACAACCAGTTCACATATTCGTGACTTGTTTACATATCCTTGGTTGCAATATCCACCTTTCTACGTCAGCAACTCTTACCTATCCGGTTCACATGTTAGACTTGTGACTCCTTCCCGGTTCCACTTCTTGATTGAGTGAGATCACAACTCACCAGTTACTTCGGGAATAGTAGGATGGCTACCTATTCCCCTTAAACCCTTAGGCTTACTTTGATGAAGAGATATCACCATCAGTAGATGATGACCTTACCTCATATTTCTCCTTAGTGGAACTCTTTGTCCCCTTTACAAACCAAGTCTTCTTGATCTCATTGTTGGTTTGTTTATTCACATTGTCCTTTTGGTTGGGGGACAACTTCTTCTTGACCGGTTTGGCCGGTCCTTTTCCTTTGGTCATTGACCGGTTCTTGCATTCCTTGGCTAGATGCCCAATCTTGTTACAGTTGTAACAAGCCATTTTGGTTCCTCTCCATGGATTGACCCTTCTTTCCCAGTCCATGGGTGAGTGAAAATTAGAGTTCCTATGCCCTGATGGTCCATAGGTAGCACAGTTGGATGTGCTCTGGTTTACATTCCTATTAAGGAATACTGGTCTCGGTGGGGATTTGAATGCCATTTTTTTGGACCTGCATTCTTCCACTTTGTGTCCAAACTTATTGCAAGCATAGCAATAACCCTTGAAGCTTCTCTTGCTTCCACTAGACACACTGTTGGAGCAAGACCTGCATTCAAAGGTCCTATGACCATACTTGTAATAGTTGCTACAGTAGTTGTTAGATGTAAATGGTTTCACCGGTGCATTTCTGCAATCATTGGTTTAATGACCCGGTTTGCCACAATGTTTGCAAGAGGGTTTGAAGGTTTTTTTACCTTTGTCTTCTGTCAGTTTTATCTTTTCCTACTTGTCTTGCTTGTCTCCAGAGGACTCATCGGTTTCATTGTTGCTTTGACCGATGTACCCAAGTCCTGTGGGATCCTTGTACTTTCTTTGAGTCCTCATTTTGTCATCAAGATTTTTAGAGCTTTCATTGTACATTATGAGTATCTCATTGCTCTCTTCAAGAGTTTTCATTTGTTCCTTTATTTGATCCAATTCAACAAACATATTTTTGCATGCTTCATCTTTATCATGTAAATGCTCATGCATGATTGCATTCTCCTAATTTATGTCTTGCATGTCTACATGTAGTTGCAATATGAGAGCATCACTCTCTCTTAGTGCATCTTCAATCAGATTTCTTGCTCTTTCGGCAATTAACTATGCTTGTATGACACTAGTCTTCTCATCCTCAATGTTTCTTTTGGCTTCGATGAGTTCAATCATCCTCAAAGCATGACCTTCCTTCTTGTTAGCTTGTGGTGACTGATCAGGAAAGTACTGCACACTTTTTGGGGGCTGACATATTTTCGGCTATTTTTTGGGCCGACATGTTGTAACTCATTCTAACCCTAAAGCGGCAAAATATTGTATAATATGGCTTAGGGTTAGGGATTTCAAAAATGTATGGTTTTTTGTACTTGCGACAGAATTGAGTTGTAAGGGGTTACAGATTGTAATCAGGTTGTAATCACTGGATAATAAAATATTAGACTCGCTGTTGGTGAACATAGCCTAGGGATTGGGTGAACCACGTTAAATCTTTGTCTTCTGTTCTCTTCTATGTGGTTTATGGTTGTTTTGATATTGGTTATATTTGCATGTAATTATTATTTCTGTCTTGTTAATCCTAACACTTCTCCCTTTTCATATTTGAGATTTGATTGGTTAGATTCTGATTTTTCTCCATGAGATCAGAGTCTCTCTTCTGCTTCATTAGATCCAGTCTGCCCAAATAGTTCCTCAATGGTTTCATGACTCACTCAGTTGCAGAGCCAGCTCTTTCCTCTTAGCAAGAGACCTCCTCAGTCTATTCTCAAGAGAGGCTATCATGTCATTAGCTTCCTCAAGCTTCTTTTGATACCTGTAACCCTCCATGATCTTTTCTCAAGCGGTTAAGCTTTCTATTTCTGAGAACAAAGCTCTGATACCAATTTATTCATAATCGGTTATTGAGAGGGGGGGGGGGGTGAATCAGTAAATTCAATTTCTATTTCTCTTTTAAAAAACAAATATTCTTGTTAATATAGAAATTAAAAGAATACTATAAAATCACTAACAAAAATCAAATGCACAGGTAAACACAACATTTATACATGGAAACCCTTGGTTAGAAGGAAAAAGCCATGGTGGGACATAACCCACAAACTCCACTACTGCAGTATTAAACCTGCCTTGTTAGAGGCTTACAAAGCACTGGTAAGAGTGCTACCGGTTAAGGGATTTGATAGAGGACCTATTAAGATCTTGACCCTGTTAGGAGTCACCTTGTCAGAGGAATTAAAAACAACAATAAAGATATTACCTGGTAAAGAGATTTATACAAAGAACCTGTAAGGGTTCACCCTGATTGAGGGATTTTAATTATGCTTCACAACTTAAAGCAATGATCTAATGATGACACTCTATCTGTTGAATCATATCATACTTGTTCACCGTTTCCTCTGCTTGGCTATTGAATCTTTCTCTCCCTTTCACCTTTTGTGACTATTTCCTCTCAGAATATTCTGCTCTCTTGCTCTCCTTCTCTCTTTGCTCTTGATATTCAATAACACATCTTTCATGTCTTTCAACCTGTATTTATAAGAAATTATCTTATTAAAAATACATCTCAAAGTTCTTCCAAGATGTAAACTGTCCCATAAATTAAGCATACAAAACCCTTGATTAAAAAGCTTGCAAACTGATCCTGAGTTTACCTCGAAACACTCGTAGAAAAAAAAAGCTAACTTTAGTTCCACTGAAAAAGCTAGCTCCAGTTTACCTGAAAAACGCTCCGCATAATCCAGTTCAGATTATCATGCACTTAACTAGTGTAGAAATTTTATTTGGTTAGTCATCTATTCCCTGTGTGTGTGCCAAGACTGGTTGGTCAAAACCTAGATCGGTATAAGCGTGACCGGTTAAAGTACACTGCTTTCTTGCTTAGTCTATCGGTTCACAAATATGAGTACATGTGTGATGTACCGTTGTTTGCCAGTAACTTTACCAATGAAAACTATGTTTATGTCAACACACATACCTTAGAGTTGGTGGATTTGGTACCCCCATACAAATTGCCTCACTATACAAATGATCACCTTGTGCTCATTGAGGTATGCATACATATTTCTTTAGTGAATAAGAAGTGCAAATTGAGAAAAAGAAGATATTTATTTTCCCATTGTCCTCAATTTTTTTACACTTATTAGTCACTCTATTTTGCTAAGAATATTGAGAGGTATCTAACCAAATTTTCATGGACTTTTAGGGCAAGATTTCCCTTTGATAGTAAAGATTTTGACAAAAATAACTTGAATCTCAAATTTGGCCATGATCATGTGTAACTTAAAAGTAATTTTTGGAGCCCAAAGATTATTTTGAAGTTTGAAAGAGAGATTTTACAAAGCTAATTATTGAATAAATAAAAACCTTCAACTTAGCATGAGATGTGGAGAGTATTGAAGATGATGGCTCAAATATGTTGGATCAAGTTCTCACTTTTACCATTCAAATAGAGCTTCTCACACCCATTAGTTGGGTTCTTAAGGAAGTTAGTGAGATTTGGGAGAGGTCATTTGATGTGACACAAAAAACAAAGAGATGGTTGAATGCAAAAATATAGTCAATATTGATACAAGACCACCTACGAGATAATATTGTGAGGCAAAATAGAGTGCATCTAGCAAACCCTTTGCATAAGTATATTCGACATCTAAAGCTACCATAGTTGGGTGGGGGGGCAGGGGGCGGTTAATGAAGAGGATCCCAAAAAGGGGGCAAAGCTAAAAGATAACTATGGAAGGATCATAAAGCCTAGAAAGAAACTTGATATAGAAAGGCCACTTGCTTAATTAAGACGTTGAAGGTATCTCTCAAGCTCTCGTTGAAATGCATCAACAACCCTTTTCACTTTCCTCATCTTCTCCATCTTTTTCCTCTTTGCCACACTCCTTCAACTTCACCACCAAATAAAATAAGTGTTGATATTTCCCTAAACGTCACCCTTCCTCTTCTTCTCACCTCAATTCATGATCAATGCCATCCCCTTTGTCTTGGCTAAAAGAGTTGATTTCCAAGAAAAGGAAACACACTCAGGTGATTGATACCATTTTTGATGTTTTAGAAAAGTTGCTACAAATGTCTCCATGGTCCAAGAAGGTTTGTATTACTTCAAAGTTGATGGTTGACCCTTTAGCACACAATTTGTAGAAACTGCCAGATCCAACACAAAAAAATAAATGAAAGAGAATGATAGAAGCAAATTATGATCTCTTCAAGGTTGATCTTGGTCCATCCACACACAAGAGTGATATTCATAACTTTTAATTGTCAACCACCAAGTTGGTAGAAAGGACCGAAAGACAAAGAAACTAGAGAATAACTTGAAGAGTAGTGTATATGTAGACATCATATGTTAAATCCATCATCGAAACTTCTAATGAACCTCTTGATACTTTTCCATCCACTTCTTCTAGCTTATCGTTAGAAGTTAGGAAAGATATATAAAGAGATTATTGAGAAGATTACAAAATATCAAGCCTATGGTAGAGTGGCTGAATCTTGGGTGGAAAAAATCACTCTCGATGGCCTTGTTTACATCAAAGAGGCTATAAAGTTATATGACAAAATTGAGACACAATGAAAATAGAATTAGAGTTGCAATTTGCAAAGAAAGAAGACAATGTATGACAATTGGTGATTAGAGGCCTTTAATAAATGGTGAAGACAAGCACAAATTTTATTCTCTAAAAACAGTTTTTAATAAGGCTGAAGATAATGAATCTTATGGGTCAAAGAATCAGTTTGGAAACTTTTGGTTTTGAAACAACCAATAATGAAATACAAAATGGATAATAAAGTCTCGTGATTCAATAAAATCTGAAATTCGGGCTAATTTCTTAGCTTTTCATTCTGACATACATGAAGATGAGTCTTGGTTGGTTGGTTGTTCTCACCATCAAGAAGAATTTCAAAGATATGATTTTGTAAGAACTTGTAAGAAAGGAGATTATAGGCGACGACGCCATGAGGAAAGTAAGTAGTATATCATCTTCTTTGATAGCTTGTTGAAAATACGTTTCAATTTTTCACAAAAAGGTTGAGGAGATAAATGATGTTTTATTCACTTGGAAAGTGTCTCCTCAATACTGTTATACTAGGAGGCAAATTATGACATCTTCAAGGTCGATCTTGGTCCATTCACACACAAGAGTGATATCCATAACTTTCAAGTGTCAAACACCAAGTTGGTAGAAAGGATAGAAAAAGAGAAAGAAACTAGAAAACAACTTGAAGAGTAGGTGCATATGTTGACATCATATGTTAAATCCATCATCGAAACTTCTACACAACCTCTTGATACTTTTCCATCAACTTCTTCTAGCTTATTGTTAGGAGTTTGGAAAGATACGTAAAGAGATTATTGAGAAGATTAGAAAATATCAAGCATATGGAAGAGTGGTTGAATCTTGGGTGCAACGTATCACTCTTGATGGCCTTGTTTACATCAAAGAGGCCATAAAATTATATGAGAAAATTGAGACAAAGAAAGGAAATAGGATTAGAGTTTCAATTTGCAAAGAAACAAGACATTGTAGGGCAATTGGTGATTAGAGGCCTTCAAGAAATGGTGAAGACAAATGTAAAAATTTTATTTGCTAAATTTCTTTTTATTAAGGCTGAAGATGATTAATTTATCTCATGGTTCAAAGAAGTAGATTAGAAACTATTGGTTTTGAAACAATCAATAGTGACATTCAAAATGGATAACAAAGTCTTGTGATTCAATAAAATCTGACATTTGGGCTATTTGCTTAGCTTTTGATTCTGACATACATGAAGATGAGACTTGGTTGGTTGATGTTCTCACCATCAAGAAGAATTTCAAAGATATGATTTTGGAAGAAATTTCTAGAAAGGACATTATAGGTGATGATACCATGAGGACAATAAGCAGTATATCATCTTCTTTAATAGCTTGTTGAAAAGAGATTTTAATTTTTCACAAAAAGGTTGAGAAGATAAGTGATGCATTATTAACTTGGAAAGTATGCCTCCTCAACACTATTTTGCTCGGACACAAATTGATAGTGCCAGTTGTAACAAGGCCTAATATTTTCCACAACTATTGTCTCCATGTTCTGTAGCCTCAAAAGAGAAATGTCTTGAAAGGAGTTCACCATCTCCTCAACAAGAATGAAAATTATTTTCTTTGTTCTCAAATTGATTTACTAAATTTGTAAATTAAGTCATTTATCATGCCTTAATAAAGTTAATTTTATGTTTAAACTTAGCTTAGTAAAAGAAGTTTACCTTATTTTTGTGGAGTTATAGACACAAAGTTGGCTGTAAATGGTTATGATAAGGAAAGCCTATATATATGGGCTTATTTGTAATTAAAGGACTTTTTGATTTACTTAGATTGTATAGAAGCAAGAGAATATTTGAGCTCTTCCAAAAAGAACTCATTCCCTTTCCAACTCCAAGGGTTACCTCTTTATCCTCTCTATGCTTTTTCATATTGAAATCACCAGCCATAATCCATGGAATACATGGAAGAGAATCTACCATTCACTTCCACAACTCAATTCTCTCCTTAGTCTCATTTGGGTCATACACTACACACACTCCAAATTTTATCTTGTCTTTTCAATCTCAACCTGAACACATCAATTACTGCTAATAAGAATTTCTATTCCACCCTTCAATCTCTCATGCTTGGTATGGAAAGCAATTGAATCTTTCTATATAAATCTTAGATTGTAACTTAAATGGAAGCCAACTAACTGCCTTCACCTCTTAGATAAGAAAAAAATCAAGATTTTTATTCTGATTGCAAAGATCCCTTACCACATATTTTATATCAAGGGATTCTAATCCCCTAACATTCCAATTGATGCAATTAAACATGAAGAAACTCAAGGATGTTTCTCATTCTTATATAACCTTTCAAAACCATCGGGAAGAGCATTTTCCCCCTTTTCCAACTTTTTTGAGCATTGTTAGTTCTATTAACAGTTTTCCTTTTCCTTCTGACCAATTCAATTTCTAAGTTATTATTACTATCTTTATAGAATCAGATCCCCTTAATAGGGGATTAAAGAAATTTAGAGATGGTGTGTTATTCTTTGGTTCACTGTCAAAAGGAATGCCATCTGGATCAAGATATGCATTATAACCAGATAATTTAGACAATAACTTTTTGTACGCATTATCTTCATACTTGGATTCTAATACCGTTTCCCCTTCCTCATTAGAGTCTACAATCATTTCATTATGTTCTTGGTTTTTTTATCTTGTGTTCAACCTCTACTAGAAAAATATCTTGCTTGTCAAGTGTTATGTACCATCATAGTCTACAACCTTTGTTGTATCAATTGGGTTAGGGTTTAATTTATTATTTCTCTTGGCTATAATTTGCTCTTTTAGTTTATCCACGATAAGTTCTTGATCATTCTTCTTGTGGTTAGGTTTATCCTTACCCTTTTCCTCATCGTTCTTAAGAATTTTAGTTATCAAATCCATGGTATCATTTGGCATATTCTTTACATTACCATTGACATGAATGGCAATTTCATCTCCCCTATCTTCTTTGTTAATAGACATGTTTATCACAATCTATCTATTAAGATTGTTAGCAGATTTACTCTTTTGGGTAGGAATGTTATCTTTTTCAACATTTGGGGATTTAACAACCAAATCTTAATATTTAGGTTTATTCCAGTTAACAAACAAGAGAGGACAATCCTTCTTTACATATCCATCAGTTTTTCATCTAAACAAGAATTTAAACCCCCCAAGGCTTCTATTTCAGATTTATGAATCTTGTTTTTTAAAGGAATCTCAAGAATGTCCAAGATATCAATACCCTCGTTGAATGAAATAAGAAATTGAACATGCAAATGAGGCAAGGAAACCCTTGACTCTTCCACTTGTAGGGTTTTTTCCAGCAGTAGAAGGATTTGGGGAATAAAGGCCCAACATTGTAAAGATTAACGAAAACCTTCGTCCCCCCCCACTCATTATTGATCCATTCATTAAAAAATCTTCTAGTAAGAAAATTATTAGGGTCCAAACAAAATAGAAAAAGAGTCATGTTTTTCAGTCTTTCCTCTTCTTTATCAAGGGCCTTAAGCATTACCTCATTAGGAGAAAGCCTTAACACCCGAGGTAGGAGAGGGTCCTCACCTCCCTGGGGTTGCTTGTTTCTACATTTTTTTTCTTCTCCACCGATCCCTGCACATTGTCCTCTGAGCCCTACATCAAATCATGCTTCTTCTGTTGGCATCTCATAAACTATTTCTTGCACAACTTCCTTGAAGGTTTTAGGGTTTCCCTTCACTCCATTTCTAATACCTTCCTTTCCACAACTCTCCACCCCTCCCTCAACTTGTAGAATATCTTCTATATGCCAATAAAGACATATAGGAAATGTCACATATTCAAGCACAAAATGTCAATCTAAATCAGGGAGAATCAAAACAAAAAGATAGAAGCATAAAACTCTGAATAGGAGAAATTGCCCGAACAAGGTTGGCACAAAAATGATGGTAGAAAACCAACCCGCACTATCCAAGGTAGGAAAGATCACATGGTGGGGGTCTACAATTATGTCAAGAGCCACTATCCTCGATTGTAGAGCCAGCCCAAACAAACCACCCTCTTCATTTAGTAATTTTACTTATGTAATAGTGGTTAAATTATAGGGTACTTTTTTATCTACGTTTCTGGAAACCCTAAGTTAATACCTCTTATGTTAGGTAGTATTTTTTTTTAAACCTTGTTAGTAAATTTTTCATTTGAACCATCCATCTAGTGAAGTATTTTTGTGCATTTACCTTTCCTTATTTAAACCCAGTCATAGTTTTTCTTGTGAAAAGCTTGTTTATTGGCCTCATTGTAGCCTTATCAAGGGTTATTTTCTCCCATTTTAATTTTAACTGTATCATACCTTTATTTCTTTGTTGTTAAAAGAATACCCAAAAAAACTTAAAATCAGTTATACAAAAGATTTGCCCCTCAGACACAAGAAAATTTGCCCCTCAGACACAAGAAAATTGCTAATTCCATAACAATTTCTCCAACTATTGTAAGCTATTGTTGCTTCCCATTGGGTGAACAAGATTTTATTAACAAAAAACACAACAAATTTGTTTACATACACCCTCCACTATGGCTTCCTCCAAATTTTGTTTGGTGGACTTCCTAGTAATTTCTTAGTCTAGCTATTTGATTGTGGGACAATCAGTTCTTCGTAGGAGATGACATCTTTTTCCCTAGTAAGGTTTCTCAAGAAAAACATTTTTCTTTGACTTGCAACAAAAATCTTCTACTTCTTCCATTGTTTCTAGTAGAAATCCTAAATTTTGGTTGATTTGAGATTTTAAGATGTTAACTATCTTTTGAGATTCCACAATAATTATTTCATTCCTTTAACATTGTTCAAGAGGATTTCTTAGTCTATCTTCCTTGACCTTAGATGAAGAATCTTGGGCTTCTTCATGAATGACATGCCTTGGAATGTCATGAAGGGGAAGATCTAAAGTTGATATATTGACTAAGAAGTATCAAAGGAATGATCATGAATTTTGTAGATAATGGATAAAGTTCAAGTGGGCTTCTTTTTATTGACCTTTCTCTCTAAGCTAAGGTTCTCCATGGGGAAACAACAAGACTTCTAGAGATGCCCTAATTCTTAGCAGTTGAAACATCTAGGAGGTTTTTTTTTCCAATATCCACCATTTGGGACCACACTATCTAAAGAAATAAGATTAGTGCAATTTAGAATAGGTTTATAGATATCCATCATGACATAGAACACTTTGCATATGAAGCAAAATACCCTTCGAAGGAACTTTTATCTATTTCCATTGTGTTTCCATACCAATCCCTGATGTTTCTGAGATGATCTTTCATGTGTTCAATTGGAGAGCATGTAATCTAATCTAGTTTGGAGTGTCGCTTAATTTTCTCTTGAAGATAAAAATTTTAGGTCCACTTGTGAGGACAAATCTATCTTTTGTTAGTGATCAAGTCCATTGCTAGGACCTACAACTTGCAAAATAACATTCATGAGAGATAAATATTATTTCACAAGAAGATGAGATGAATTGCCAATGTAGATAAGCCTACTTATACAAGCTAGGCAAGAGAGAATGAAGGGAACAAAAAGTGTCACGTGGCCAAATGAAATGCAAGGTTAGGTAGGAGTAAGTAAGCTCAACTACTTGATGTGTGTGAAAATTGTACCTAGTTGCAAACACAACATTTCAGTAAAATATTAGAGGTTAGCAAAATCAAAATTTGTAGATAAATGAAACTAAGCTAACCAGACGATTTACTACCTTCTAGTAGGTGCGAGTATGGTATTCTCAGATTAGACCAAGATCAGTGACAATGAAACACCTAAATGAAGGATTTAAATGATTGAAAGAAATGAGATATGAATGCATATTAATCTTCTTCTTTTTTTTTGTATGCAATAGAATGAAAAACTGTATGAATCTAATCTAGAATGAATTGAATTGATATGCAAATCGATCTAACAATGATATGAATTGCTATGAAAATGGATCCAAAGCTATGAAAAATAATGAAAGATCTCACAAAATCACTTGTTGCAAATGTTTGATTCTTCAGATGCAATTTCACCAGAGTAATTGTGCAAATTCGAGAGATGTCCATGTGAAGAGCTAAGCCTTGATTTTATAGAAATCCAGGACTTGAGGATGCATTGAGAAAAGCCATAAATCACTCTTGATAAACTCATGTTGATTTTTGAGTTAACAAGAAATCAGAATTAATTAACTCATAAAATCATGCAAAAATAACTTTTTAACTTAAATCAGAAGTTTAGATCAGCTTTCAACTCAAAATAGATGTTTGGTTTCAAAAATATAACAACTTGAATTGATTTTATGATTTAAAGTTTAATTGCTCTTTCAAATGTGCATAGATAATTATGAATTGATTTAATAAATAACGTGATTTATTCTCAACTTAACTGATTTTGAATTAAAACAATTGATTTATGGGTTAATCAATTATTAAATCAAACTTTTATTCAAAAATTATATCATTAAATATTGACAACTAGATTTAATTAATTAAATAAGAATTTAATCAATTATTCATAGGATTTTTGATTTATTGTCAAAATTGAATAACATAATTTAGGAATAAATATAATTAAATATTTAAGTGGCAAAATTAAATTAATTAATTAAATATTCAACATATTCAATTAATTAACTTTAGGATAAATAATGACATTTATCGTCAAATAATATTCAATTAAAGATAATTAGGATAATTAGGAATATTCAAAGAATATTTTCCGATGCAGAAGTAAGATAATCAATTAGGGTTTCGATGAACTGATGTGCAGATGTGCCTTAGGTTAGGACTTCGATGTTGATTTCGTTCGATTTGATGATGTAGGAGGTTAATGAACCTATAGCCCATTTTTGGGGTATTACATTTTGCCCCTCTTTGAATTATTGTGTGAAGCGCAGTGGTTCAAAGATTAATTTGTGTTTGATGTTTGAAACTGATTTGAGAGATTAACCGATTCTGAGATAGAAATCGATTGAAAGATTTGAAGATGTTTTGATTCAGGCCCTGATCGACCAAGAATCGAGATGATGTTAACTATATAAACAAAGAATCGATGATTACGAAAAAATATCAAAACACCTGATTCTGAACCTTATGATTACGAAGAAGTGAGTGACCTAATTCCAGACCTGATTGTCCAAAGGAATCGAAATGGTATCACATCCGAACACTTTTGTTACGAAGAACCAAGGAAATAACACTAATGAACCGATGGTTACGAAAAGATGATACAGTTTACAAGATTGATTAGGATACTAGATTGATATGGATCTTGATGAATCTGATATGCCCCAAGCGACAAGGTCTTTTGATGAATCAGTAACTAGACGTGGTTGTTGTCTTGATCACTGAGGAAAGGTTTGATTACAGATTTGATTGATGTGTAATACCATGCCTCCTTTCGAGATGAAAATCAAAATCTGACACGAAAAGTTAGCGTTTAAAATAGTTTAGAAGCATGTTAATTGATTTGAGAAGTGGTCGTACATGTCCGGGAATGCGTTCTACATCGTTTAGAGGTCCTAGAGACCAAGTTTGACTAGGTTTGACCATGAGTTGAGCATGGTTGACCAAGTTGAAATTTCGATAGTTTGATGTATAATAATCAGTTAAGTTGAATTCTGGATTTCTACGATGATTGAAGGTTGTGTATGCAAGCAGTCAGCCGTCCTAGGTCTGAAAAAATTAAATCATGATTTTGACAATGTAAATGATCTCAGATTTCAATTTTGATCTCGAAAATAGATTCAGAATGTCAAAATTAGCTAGGGGTGCAATTTTCATGGAAACGAAGCACTTTGAAAAATTAGGTCAAAACCTATATAAGGCCCAAAAGGGTCATTTTCATTTCATTATTCACTTTTGTCTTTTGTGAGCCTTGTGGAGCCCTCTGAGAAAATGGACAAGGTACCTGTCTCCTCTCACCGATTCGAGCGCAGTCGGTGATACCAGCGACCTCCCAAGTATGGGAACTCGGTAAGTGGACCTCTGTGCCTCGCTAGCATTTAAATTTTTCCATGTTTTAGCATTTTAGAATCATTTTCATACGTTTTTAGATTTTTTAATTTTTGCACTATGAAAAGTCGTATGACAGTCCACTGGGGCTCATATGAGTTTTCATTTTCATTTTGATTGTCATCCCCGAACTGCCTGAAACTCGTATGAGAGGGACCCATGTGTCGTACGACATTTCGTTAGGTCCCTCAATTGTCATACGGGAGCCTATGCTTTGTCATGTACTCATGGATTGTCGTATGGCAACCTATAGAAACTCATACGAGTTTTGATACCAGTCTGAAAAGTCGTATGGAAAATATAGAGCATTTTTCTAAGTCTTAGGTCAATTTTTTTATTTTTTTGATTGCATAGGCTGATTCCTTAGCATTTAATGCACCTTTTGAAATGTTCAACTTTGTAATTCTTGTACTGATAGCCTAATTTTTGACCAAATTACTGATAGGATACCCTGTTTCTATGCTGCATAGGTCGTCTACCCTGATATTCATGTCTGTATATCACACCTGGCGACCCAGAGATTATGTGTTTCACTGCCTGACCCGATGAGGGTTCACTTAGCTTCTTGTGGATTTGAGTACTTGATACGGTTGCCTGAGATTCGTGTGAACCACGGTTTACTTACTTCTCTGATAGAGAGATTCCACTCGAAGACACAGACTTTCCACTTGCCTACTGGAGAGCTCACAGTTACTCCTGAGGACGTTTAGCGGATATTGCATATTCCATTTCATGGCCCTCGTCCTGACTACGTTAGTTCGAGGAACTCTGGTCTACTTACTTTTAGGAGATTGTTCAGTGATGACACTCAGCTGACTCAGTCTATCTCATGGGAGTCGTTAGTTCAGAGATATGGGCACACACATAGATTAGAGTGCATCATAGTAGGGATGATTGGTGGGATCTGTTGGAGATTTACCAGCAAGCTAGTACTGACTATATGTTTGTCATTGATGACAACATATGGAAAGTAGCATGCGTGGAAGTCTTATCCAATAAGATTTCAGTATATGTAGCATGGACATGATATCAACATGATATCATGGGCGTAGAAGTTAACTGTTAGTACAGACAATTATATAGCAGCTTGTGTCAGTAGTGTTCTTGACAGAGTAACAGGCAGTGTTCTGTGTATGGTTGTCCATACAATTATCATGGAGCCTTGCACGCTTAGATATATGTTGAAGACATGTTAGTGATGTTTCAGTTATGGACGCATAGTCTGATATGCAGTAGAAGTGAAGTTATGCAGTCGCTATTCGCCAGTAGCAGTTTCCTGTGTTTATTCAGAAGAGGCGACAAAGATTTTATTGATTCCGGAGTTGTGCTTATCATGTGGGTATGCGCCCTTGGATTTAAGCTTAGAGAAAGAGTTATTGATGTTCGGTTAAGAGCGTGTGAAGTAATTCAGCTTGAGGAGAAAGAGTCAGTTGTTTTGGTAGAGCCGACAGTGTGTAGCACGCGTCTATAATTATCTTATTAAGACGGGTCCCAGAATGTGTTGCGTGCATAGTAGAGCCGACAGAATGTTTGTTGGAGTTTTTTATGGTTTCTCTATTATGATTTCAAGGTGGTTCTAATAGGCCGCCTTGATTATATCATTTAGAGGAAAGATATTTATAGACAGTCATTTGTGATCGCTCGAGTGTGGTTCATGGTTGATTAAGAAGAGCAAAGTAGAGTGTGCGAATTGTTGAACCATCAGAGCAAGGTCTATGTGACCAAGTAAAGTGTTTCTGCTATACATTGGAACTGATCCAGACAGTGGGTCAAAGCGCAGTTCACCAAGATCCATATATAGTGTGTATCTGTTATTCAGAAGGTTGTAGCATTTGCCCCTTTGAGCAGTGAGCTCTTAGACAGTGCGTCCTCTCCCCTAATAGGGACAATTTTAAAAGACTTCTAACAGGGTCCGACCCTTGAATAGGTCTACTATAGTAAATATATTGTAAATCAACTCCTAATAGGGTTAAGGATCTTCTAACAAGGATCATAATACACTAGTACAAAATATCAGTGGGTGTCAATTCCCTCCGGGGTTTTTACCAATTTGGGTTTCCCGTAACCAAAATATTGGTGTTGTGTTCATGTGTTCTTTCATTGTGTTTATGCTTTATGTTTAAGTATACTTAATTAGATAAAGAATTGAAACTTGTAGATAACTGATTCACACCACCACCCCCCCCCCCCCTCAGTTATCTCTTGGGACTATTCCTAACAATTGGTATCAGAGCCAAGTGCCTCGGAGAGAAAGTTTAACAGCTTGAGGTTGATTAGATGACATACTTCAGGAAAGAGAGTCCTAAGTTTGATGGAGAGAATTATCTTGATTGGAAGAACAAGATGGTGACTCATTTGCAGTGCATTGCTTTTGAAGTTTTTAATGTAACTATCAAAGCAACCAAGATTCCTACTTTAGGAGACCTTGCAAAGGATGATGCTACTGACACACAAAATGAATTGTTTCATCGGAATACTATAGCTAAAGAAGCCCTTATCAGCGCCCTATCTGATAGTGAATTTTCAGAAATAAAGAAAGTAGACACCGCCCACAAGATATGGAAGTACCTAGAAGACATATTTGAAGGAGACAAACAAGCAAAGGATGCGCACAGAAAGACATGGAAGAAAAGATTCAATGCATTAGAGATGCTGCCTGGAGAAAACATCAGAGCTTATAATCAAAGGATCAATGAAGCAGTTGCTGGAATCAGGAACAATGGTGGAGAAATCTCAGAGGAAGATATTATGGACAAGTTGATAACTACTCTCACTCCAGAATATGAAAGCAAGATCAACATCCTTGATAAAACCATGCAGCTTAC
This sequence comes from Chamaecyparis obtusa, assembly GCA_027943335.1. Classification (NCBI taxonomy): domain Eukaryota; kingdom Viridiplantae; phylum Streptophyta; class Pinopsida; order Cupressales; family Cupressaceae; genus Chamaecyparis; species Chamaecyparis obtusa. The sequence goes on from BSBK01003191.1 coordinate 240,170, forward strand.
ATCTAATTTCAAGAGAGAGACCTTGATCAACAAAATCTCAGCTTTTGAGATTTCAAGATTGAAGACAGAACCTAAAAGTGAGATAGCCTTCAAAGCAACAATTCATGGTAAGAAATCTGCAAACACTTCTGAAAATTTTGATGATGATGATGAAGAGAAAACTTTAGATGATTTTATTGCTATGATTGCCAAAAGAGAAAAGAAAAGAAAAGGTAAATATGAAGGTCAATTACCATTTAAGTATTTTTCATGTAATAAGATTGGTCACTTTGCATCTAAGTGTCCTACTAGAGCTAGAAAGTTCAAAAAGAATTACAAGCCTAAGTACTCTAAGGAATGTTACTTTGTTGGAGATGGAGTTTCAGATGAAGAATCAAGTGAAGAAGAAATTAGATTCATTGATATTGTAGACAAAATGAATAATAAGACAAATCATAAAGATGAGAAAGAGGAACAAAAGCTAGCATTGATTTCCCAAGCAGATATAAGGATAGACTGGAAAGTGATAAAGGCAGATTTGTTCATCTGGACAAATACAATGGTCGTATGGTTAGATTTGGAGACAACACTCCTAAACCAATAGTTGGTAGAGGAGCCATCACCTTGGATGGAAAGAACAGTACTGATGATGTTCTCTATGTTGATGGTTTGAAACATAACCTTCTTAGTGTTGGACAGTTACTTGGAAAAGGCTATCAGTTGGAGTTCAAAGATGACAAATGCATCATTAACAACAAGGATGGTGTTATGATTGCATCGGGCTCAAAGACAAGAGGTAATGTTTTTCAACTCAATTCAAAAGCAAGTTGTTTTGTTGCTAAAGTTGATGACAGTTGGTTGTGGCATAAAAGACTATGTCATATTAATTTTGATAACATAGTAAAGATAAGCAATGTAAAGGCAGTAAGAGATCTACCTAGCATAGCAAAGCCAGTTGATACTATATGCAAGGAATGTGTGATGGGAAAGTGTGTGAGGAATTCATTCAAGAGTAAGCACAATTCAACAAAGAATAAGTTGGATTTGATTCATACAGACCTATGTGGTCCAACTCAAACAAGATCATACTATGTTGAAAGATATTTCATTTTGTTTGTTAATGATTATACTAGGATGATGTGGGTTGCATTCTTAAAAGATAAGTCAGAAGCATTTGAGAAATTCAAAATATTCAAAGCTAAGGTTGAGAATGAATCAAGAAAAAAGATAAAATGTTTGAGATCGGATAGAGAAGGAGAATTCACCTCTGACAGATTTTATGAGTACTGCGAAGAACATGGCATAAAGAGACAATTAAGTGCACCTAGAACACCTCAGCATAATGGAATTGCAGAGAGAAAGAATAGGATCATCCTTGATACAACGCGCACCATCATGATTGAAGGAAAAGTTGCACATACCTATTGGAGAGATGCGGTCATGAATACAATAGTCTACACCATCAATAGAATTCAATTAAGGCTTGGCACTAACAAAATAACTTATGAGCTATGGTTTGGTAATGTTCCCACAGTAAAATACTTCAGAATCTTTGGAAGCAAGTGCTACATCAAGAGAGATGAAGCAATAGGCAAGTTTGATGCAAGAAGTGATGAAGGTATTTTTCTTGGTTACTCTACTAAAAGTAAAGCTTATAGATGTTTCAATTTAAAATTGAAAAAGATCATTGAAAGTGCTCATGTTAAGATTGATGAAAAGTTCATGGTTCAAGAAAGATATCATGATTACTCACCCATGATTGAAGAAGAACCCAAACCCTCCACTAGTGAGACAGTTATTGAAGAAATGTTTGATAGTATTGATGTGTTATTCAATGACTTTGAGACAAGTGAAGAAGAAACTCCTAAGACTGATGAGTCAACATCAACTAAAGCTCCAAAGTTTACATCTAGAAACCATTCCAAAAAAGACATAATTGGAGATCAGAGCAGCAAAGTCTTAACAAGATCACAAGAAAAGAACATAGCTAGCAGTGAAGCGATATGTTTACTATCTCAGATTGAACCTTTAAGTGTTAAAGATGCTTGTAATGATTCAGATTGTCATGATGCTATGAAAGAAGAACTTCATCAGATTATTAAGAATGACATTTGGGAACTGGTCCATAGACCTAGTGATAAGAATGTGATTGGAACAAAGTGGATATTCAGAAATAAGATGAATGAAGATGATATAGTAGTAAAAAACAAGGCAAGGTTAGTATGTAAAGGATATGCACAAAAAGAAGGCATTGATTATTCAAACACATTTGCACCTGTGAGGAGATTAGAAGCTATTAAGTTATTTCTAGCTTATGCTACAGTCAAAAACTTCAAAGTTTATCAGATGGATGTAAAGTTAGCATTCTTGAATGGAGATTTGAAAGAAGTATACATTAAGCATCCAGAAGGATTCACCTTATCAAACAGACCTAATATGGTATGTAGATTGAAGAAGGCCATCTATGGACTTAAGCAAGCCCCTAGAGCATGGTATGAAAGACTAGATGGATATCTAACAAAGATTGGATTCAAAAAAGGAGCAGCAGATTGTAATCTATTCATTAGAGAGACATCTGAAGGTTTGTTACTTGTAGCTATATTTGTTGATGACATCATCTTTGGAGGTAATGACAAACTCAGTGCTGAATTTGCTAAGGAGATATAGAATGAATTTGAAATGAGTATGATTGGTCCTATCAAATATTTTTTGGGATTGAACGTGCAGCAGACAGAGAAAGGTATTTTCATTAATCAGTCCAAGAATGTGAAAGAAATATTAAAGAAATTCAAGATGGATGATTGCAAGCTAGTAGGGACACCTATGGTTACTGGATGCAAGCTTACAAAGGAAGATGACTCACTAGTAGTGGATATAACATTGTACAAGTCTATGATTGGTAAACTTATTTATCTTACTCAGACTAGACCTTATATTTCCAATGCAGTTGGCATAGTTGGAAGATTTGCAGCAGAGCCTAAACAAAGTCACCTCATGATAGTCAAAAGGATATTTAGATACTTACAAGGCACTATAGACTATAGTCTATGGTAGCCTAATTCAGAAAATGTTGAGCTTCATTTGTACACTAATGCAGATTGGGCAGGATGTGTTGATGACAGAAAAAGTACATCAGGTGGAGCAGTGTTTCTCGGTGATAGACTTGTCACTTGGACAAGCAATAAACAAAATTGTATTTCTCAGTCAACAGCATAAGCAGAGTATGTTGGAACAGCCTTGAATTGTTTGAATCAAGTAGATGATAAAGGATTTTGGAATTCAGATTGATTATCCTATTGTTATTCACTGTGATAACACTAGCACTATCAATATGTCGAAGAACCCTGTGATGCATGCAAAGACAAAGCACATTGAGATCAAGTATCACTTCCTAAGAGAGAAAGTGGCAAAGAAAGAAGTCAAGCTGGACTATGTGAATACCAAAGATCAGTTGGCAGACATATTCACAAAGCCCTTGCCTAAGGATACTTTTGAGTATCTCAGGGAGAAGTTGGGAGTAATTTCCTTCCCTGATTCTGCTTAGAAGAAAGAAGGAAAGGCATCAGTCCTCTGGGACTGATGGAAGGTTGACTACTCTACCTCAAGAGTAGTACCAGTGCTTAAAATGAATGACACCCTTTGCCATTGATGTCAAAGGGGGAGTAATATACAGAGTCATGAAAAACAAAAGGAGTAATATACTAAGGGCGCGCAGTATTCAGTTATGACAACAGTTCAGTTGAAGAAATGGAAAATGTTGAAAAATATTGCAGTAGATGGAGGATTCATCTTTGGGGGAGTTTTGAAGAGGAAATGGAGAATTTTATAAAAGAAATGTTCATTTGGGTTGGTGGTGGTTTTTCATTCCACATGTTGTCATCAATGCTAAAGGGGGAGATTGTTGGAGATTTGCCAGCAGGCCAATAGTGACTGTATGTTTGTCATTGATGACAACATATGGAAAGTAGCATGCGTGGAAGTCTTATGCAGTAAGCTTTCAGTATATGTAGCATGGACATGATATCATGGGCGTAGATGTTAACTGTTAGTACAGACAGTTATATAGCAGCTTGTGTCAGCAGTGTTCCTGACAGAGTAACAGGTAGTGTTCTGTGTATGGTTGTCCGTACAGTTATCATGGAGCCTTGCGTGCTTGGATATATGTTGAAGACATGTTAGTGATGTTTCAGTTATGGACGCATAGTCTGATATGCAGTAGAAGTGAAGTTATGCAGTCGCTATTCGCCAGTAGCAGTTTTCTGTGTTTATTCAGAAGAGCCAACAGAGATTTTATTGGTTTCGGAGTTGCGCCTATCATGTGGGTATGCACCCTTGGATTTAAGCTTAGAGAAGAGTTATTGATGTTTAGTTAAGAGCGCATGAAGTAATTCAGCTTGAGGAAAAAGATTCAATTGTTTTGGTAGAGCCAACAGTGTGTAGCGTGCGTCTACAATTATCTTATTAAGACAGGTCCCACAATGTGTTGCATGCATAGTAGATCCGACTGAATGTTTGTTGGAGTTTGTTATGGTTTCTCTATTATGATTTCAAGGTGGTTCTAACAGGCTGACTTAATTATATCATTTAGAGGAAAGATATTTATAGGCAGTCATTTGTGATTGCTTGAGTGTGGTTCATGGTTGATTAAGAGGAGCAAAGCAGAGTGTGAAGTGTTGAACCATCAAAGGAAGGTCTATGTGACCAAGTAAAGTGTTTGTGCTATACATTGGAACTGATTCAAACAACAGGTCAAAGCGCAGTTCACCAAGATCCAGATATAGTGTGTATCTATTATTCAGAAGGTTGTAGCCCTCACCCCTTTGAGCAGTGAGCTCTTGGACAGTGCATCCTCTCCCCTAACAGGGAAAATTGTAAAAGACTCCTAATAGGGTTCAACCCTTGACCACGTCTACTGTACTAAATATATTGTAAAGCAACTCCTAACAAGGTTAAGGATCTTCTAACAAGGATCATAATACACTAGTGCAGAATATCAGTGGGTGTCAATTCCCACCGGAGTTTTTACCTATTTGGGTTTCCCCGTAACCAAAATATTGGTGTTGTGTTAATGTGTTCTTTTATTGTGTTTATGCTTTATGTTTAAGTTATAATTAATTGGATAAAGAATTGAAACTTGTAGATAACTAATTCACCCTCCCCTCTTAGTTATCTCTTGGGACTATTCCTAATAGGATCATCATGTCCAACCGTCAGCAAAATGGTCTATTGATGGGCTGGGCCCCAATGGTAGCTCGATTGATGGCTACTCCTTTTGAGTTGGGTTGGGGCCAGTGCATGCTCGCACATACGTTCTCAGAGATGCACGAGATCGTGTATCATGAGAGCAAGTCATTTGCATCAGGTGCGCTTGTTTTACATATCTGGGCATGGGAGCACATTCCCATGTGCTGGCCAGTATGTTTGTCACAAAGACAGCCACAAGAGCCCATCATATATGTATATTCCGGATATGTGACACAAGTTCCCATGGGGATCACCGAGTATTGGAGGCGTGTCCTGAATGACATGACCTATTGCATTTGGAGACCATATTTATAGGTTGAGGCTTGGCCTACTACTCGATCTCCAAGAAATGATTATGTAACCTAGGAAATGAATATCAAATAATTATGTAACCTAGGAAATGATAAATGCCAACTAACCTAGGGTCGGGGTCTTGACTTGATTGGTGAGAGCTTCGTTTGGTAAAGTACGAGGTAACGAGGTGTAGCCTTCCTCTAGCCCACATGGTACCAGAGGACGTGTCACGTTAGCATCACCGATCACATTAAAAAGTTTACTCAGCGCACTACAGTTTGTAGGGGGTTCTATACTTGATTCCTGCAGTCTAATAAAATGCCAACTGACCTAAGGTTGGACTTAAGCTATTAGTGGATATAATTTACTCAAACACCCCCCCTTAAGTGCAACTTAGGGAGTACACTTATTATACAATATGAGCAAGATGCAAGATGGGTCTTGGCAACTAGGTCATTTAAGGTACCCATGTACAATGCAAATGAATGGAAAAGGTAATCAAATATCTCATAAATGGAAAAAAGGAGAAAACTCCTCTCCAAAAGAGAGAAACAAACAAGATGCATGGATGGAGAACTCAATCACACCCTCCAAGGACTACATACATCATGTATATACAATCAAATATCCCCCCATAGGAAGGAAGAAAAGAGACAACTTAGCCCTCCCATAATGAAGAAGCTTCGACGTCGATGAAGGATGCCTAGAAAAAAACATGACCCAATGCCTATGAACAACACATCTCCCCTTAGGAAGAAATAAGTCCATTGAGAAATGAAAAGACCATGCCATGTTCAACTAAAAGGAGGAAGGATGTCTCCAAAGAGGAATCTCTAAACTCCGAGTAGGAATCTCCAAGCCCAAATAAGCCTCCACATACTCATGATCAACCTCTGTTAAGGTTTTAGGATCATTGCAAATGTAACAACACTATCTCATTGTATGTGTTTATGCAACAATCTCTTGCATTTATATTAAGAATGAGCCAAGAAGAGACGTGTCTCTTCATGAGACATGTCTATTCATTATTATGTAATTAATATAATGACAATTATGATTATATATCCATATATATATATATACATGTACATATATATATAATATCTCTTGAGTATTATATTAATTTCTCTAATGTTTACATAATAATAATAATATTTATTTTATTAATTTAACTATTTAGTTATTATGAGAATAATTATAATCTAACTTTATATATACATATATATCAATGTATATAGTAATATCAATTATTATATATATTGATATATATGTATATATATAATAAATCATTTCTCATAATAATTATATATTCAATATTATTTATCTGAGTGATGCTACAAACATCAACACTCCCTCTTAGCTAGGGAGGATAAATCAATCCAATGTCAACACTTATGACACTTGACAACATCAAGCATATGATGTAAGCAATAAAGGTATCATCTTCATGATGTAATCAATAGAGACATAGTCTCAATATGTGGATTGCCTCCATCGGTGATTCTATCCACAAGTTTTCAAGTGGATTTCCTCCATCGACGATTCTATCCACAAGCTCTTAGGTGGATTTCCTCCATCAGCGATTCTATCCACAAGCTCTTAGGTGGATTGCCTCCATCGGTGATTTTATCCACAAGCTCTTGAGTATTGGCCTATCAGAATGTCAACACATGACATTCACCAAATACTCTGAGTATTGGCCTATCAGAACATCAACATATGATATTCACCAAATACTCAATAAGGTATTGACCTGCAAAATATCAACACATGATATTCACCAAATACCTATCATATATCTATACAAACAACTCATAGACCATCAATGACATCTAACACTTAGTTGTTGATTTACAAGATATATCTATGCAAACAACTTATAGACCGTCAATTTAATGACATCTAACACTTAGTTGTTGCTTTACAAGATGTATCTATACAAGAAATTTATAGACCGTCAATTTTATGACATCTAACACTTAGTTGTTGATTTACAAGATATATTTATGCAAACAACTCATAGACAGTCAACTTAATGACATCTAACACTTAGTTGTTGCATTAATTCATCATGATCTGTTTCAACATTATAAATAATGTATATCATGATTTAAGTTATTGTAAGATCGTCACCTTCCAATAACTTCTGCAAATACAAGTGATAATCATTTGGAAGTCGTCACCTCCTCATGATTTACACAAGGGGTAGGCCCATTAAAAATATTCACAATTCATTAGTATAATAATCAATTATATCGAGTTTACCTCAGAAGTGTTTCACCTTCAATAGTGAACTCCCTCTCAATCAATATGATCAAGATTGTCACAAGTTGACTGAACCATCTGCTCCCTCTGAAGCTCAAGTTTATCAACTTCTTGACCTCTTTTAAAATATTAGACTCTCTTTGCATCTAGTCTCAATCATCAATTTGTTTTCAAGCATCAAGTTATTTCTCCCTTGAATGAAATTATCTTGTGCTTTTGTCCTGAATGTATGTCATAGAGAGATTACAAATAGCTCACTAAACTATATTATCCCAAAGAAATATTAATGATAAAAATATACAATATTTTATATCCCAATGTTATAGTATGATTTAATAACTACATAAAAAAAAATTATAACATTAATCAACATGGAATACTCATCTCTTGATTAATGTAACGATCCTTTTCTTATTTGCACTATAAAAAGTGTTTGTAGCTTTTAATCAAAGAACTCTCTTTGTTCAAAAATCTGCATAGACCTGTACACATTCAGTCATAACTTTTGAACCTGACATTTTCTTTCCAATCGCTCCAATGAGATTCTTCTAAATTGGTTTATCACCAACATATCTCAAATTCAGAAAAATCCAACGGTGCATTTGTGAGATATGGTGCTCGTACTGAGATTGTAATTTTCTGAGACAGTCACACATTCACCATTAGCAAACTACTCTCTTACATTTGCAACTTGGCTTTGATACCATGTTAAGGTTTTAGGATCATTGCAAATGTAATAGCACTATCTCATTGCATGTGTTTTCCAAATGCAACAATCTCTTGCATTTATATTAAGAATGAGCCAAGAAGAGACAGGTCTCTTCATGGGACATGTCTATTCATTATTATGTAATTAATATAATGACAATTATGATTATATATCCATATATATATACATGTACATATATATATAATATCTCTTGAGTATTATATTAATTTCTCTAATATTTACATAATAATAATAATAATATTTATTTTATTAATTTAACTATTTAGTTATTATGAGAATAATTATAATCTAACTTTATATATATATATATATATATATATATATATATATATATATATATATATATATATCATTTCTCATAATAATTATATATTCAATATTATTTATCTGAGCGATGCTACAAACATCAACAACCTCAACCAAGGTATGTGACAAAGAAAGTGAAAGGGGAAATTCATCTATATCAATCTCCAAAGATGAACCAGTAATAGTGCTCAAACTATCATTAAAGAGGAGATAAATCCCCTCAAATTTGTCTCCCAAATCTGTAAGATGTGGCTTCACAAAAAAGTATAAAATTCCTACCAAATACTCATCCCACATAGCAAAATTTGGAACACTATGATCAACCCGATGAATAGAAGTAATCTCCGACTCTGAAGAAGCGAGAGGTGATGGAGGAGGAAGCTCAACACTAGTCTCAAGAACTCCAAGGTTCAAATGCTAAACTTCTCACAAACATAATTTACCCTTGGTGGAAGGGTATGGACATCATCTAAAGGAACAACATTCTCAAGAACAAATTGAGAGAAAGAATACAATCGAGTTGCATGGTCGACCACACCTATAGAAATGATCTCTCTAGTCTCCATATTTCTAATGAATACATTATTAGGAGTGAACTCCACTATCTTACCTTGTGCACCATGGTAATTTTATAAACTGAATGGAGATTAGCGGTCAAGGAGATTACACAAAGCACATAATTGAATGATCCTTTACCCATAGAAATAGAACATTTCCTACTAACCTTCATGCATGTATTGTTATCCATCATAATCCTAGGTGAGCTACTGATGCAGGAGCATCCTGGGTGTAAGAGCAATCTTGCATCACCCAAAAATATTTATGTTTTTATATTCAATAAGGGTTATTTTGTGCAGAGCTACTATTTATGAAAAGTTACTATTTTTGGTAATTTTCGTATGTGCTCAGAATGATCTGATTTCTTTCTTGGAGGTTCATTTTGGTCATATAAGTCTGCCAGTAAAGTTTCATTGCCAGATCAAGTGTATATTGGAAGATATTGAAGATTTTCGGTATTGGCAGCAGGGTACAGAAACTTTGAACTCAGTTTTGAAGGCTTTAGAGGCCCCGGATGAGGTCAAAAATTTGGGTGACGGGCGCTTGCGCGGGTCAAGCCTGTAGAGCGCTTCGTGGCATTTCCGAAATAGGGTTATAGCAGCCGAGCGGGTCAACTGGTGATAACTTATGGTCTTCGGAAGTTGGGCCACCTGAAATGGCGAAAAATAATTTTCTTCAAAATTTCTGTTTGGGTTTCAAAGGTTATCTTGAGCCGACTATGATGTAATAAAATGTAAAATAAAATAATTCTAAGTTTGGTCGGCCTTATTGGCTAAAAAAATTCTGGAACCTTCCCAGGAGGTGGAAAAATTGCCTATATAAGGAAGGCTGTATTATTGTCTTAGGCAGTTCAGAATAGTTCTGGGTAGTAGATCTGGGTATTGATTCGAGGCTTTGTCCTAAAGAATATTGTAAGGGAATGCCCGTGTGGCTTTGCATATTGTAATTCTAAAAGTTTGTAATTCCACATTTGTGGAGATAATAAGAAGCCAATTTTCTGTTCTTGCATATTGTTTTGGTTTCTCCGTTTCTGTTATGTGTTTGTGGTATTAAGGGGAGCACCCTTCATCAAGTGGTATCAGAGCAGGTTTTCTTGAGTGTGTAAACAGATCGCCGACTGTGAGGCAGTTTGCACCAAGACCGTGGTTAGGGTTTCAGCGTGCATCGCGAAAATGCCTCCACGAAGAGAACGTGGCGGAAGACCTGGTGCTGTGACACCTGAGGTTAGAGAGCTGCAGAGACAAGTACGAGCATTGCAAGAAGAGATTCGCAGAGGAATGAATCTTAATGTCAAGGACGAAAGCAAGGATGAAGCCGAAGAAGAATATCAAGAAGGAGAAATTGAAATTGTGAACCAAGAGGAAGAAAGACTTTTTCGGGCGATTTCCAAGATTGGGAAAAGACCTAAGATTGAGGTTCCTACATTTTCTGGAAATCTTAACCCAGAGGAATTGATCGACTGGATCAATGAATGTGAAGAATATTTTGAGTAGGAAGATGTTGAGGATCCTGATAGGGTCAAATTTGCGAAGGCCAGACTGAAAGGTCATGCGAAGATATGGTGGCAAGAGATTCAGTTGGAGCAAAATAGAAGGGGAAAGGAGAAAATCACGAGATGGGATCGGATGGTGGATAAATTGAAGCGACAGTTCATTCTTGTTGATTATGAGCTTGACCTACTGAAGAAAATGCAGAGTTTGAAGCAAGCAGGAAGATCTGTTCAGGAGTATACAGAGGAGTTCTATCGACTTCTCATCAGAACAGGCCATGCAGAAGCTGATAAGGAGAAAGTTGCCCGATACCTTAATGGGTTAAGGCCAAGCATTCAGGAGGAGCTGAATCTGGTTCGAATGAATAGTATTGAAGAGGCATACCAGTTTGCCCTAAAAGTAGAGGAAAAGCTGAACAAGAAGTTTGAGAGCAGACAAAACGGAAGAGGTCGCGGTGGACGATCTGGTGGACGGTCATATGGTGGCCGAAATGAAGATCTGAAAAAGAAAGATGAGGCCAGTAGCAATCAGAATCAGCGTGGAAATAATTCCAATTGCTTCCAGGATCAGAATAATAGAGATCAGAGAGGAAGAGGAAGAGGACAAGGATCTGGAAGAGGAGGCTTCCGTGGAACATGTTTTCACTGTGGAGAAGAAGGTCATAGGGCATTTGAATGTCCTCAACGCCAAGGCAGAACAGACAGAAGAAATGAAGGCCAGGCCAGAGTTGCACATGTAGATGAAGATGCCAGATCATCAAATTCTGAAGATGCTGAAAGAGGAGAAACGTTGATTAACAGAAGAGTCCTGTTGAGTGGTGAGAATGAACCTGAGCAAAGAAGGAGCCTGTTTCGCACCAGGTGCAAGTGCGAAGGTAAATGTTGTGATGTGATTATTGATAGTGGAAGCACTGACAATTTGGTGTCAGAAGAGATGGTGACAAAGTTGAAGCTCAAGAGACAGAAACACCCACATCCATATCGGATTGCCTGGGTACAGGATGACCACAAGGTCATGGTCAATGAACAATGCCTAGTAAAGTTCAAGATCGGCGGATACCAAGATGAGGTACTATGTGATATCATCTCTATGGATGCATGTCATATGTTATTGGGTAGACCGTGGCAGTTTGACAGATGTGCTGTACATGATGGTCGTGCGAATACCTATTCCCTGACAAAGGATGGAGTGCGACATAAGCTAAAACCATTGAAGGAGACTGAAGAAAAGGTATGTGGTAATGCAAGAATAACATTTGTTGATGGAAGAAATTTCCTAGATGGTATGAGGCATGAGCATGTATGTTTTGCTTTAATTCCAAAAGCTGGTAAAGAGGAAGTAGAAGATGTTCCTGTAGAAGTTGCAGATTTGTTGAATGAGTTTCAGGATATTGTATCCGATAACGTGCCTGATGGATTACCACCAGTCAGGAAGATCAGTCATCAGATGGACTTGATCCCAGGAGCGAGTTTGCCGAACAAGGCAGCACACAGAATGACACCTGCAGAAAGTGAGGAGTTGAACAGACAAGTACATGAGTTGTTACAGAAAGGATTGATCCGTGAGAGTCTGAGTCCCTGTGCTGTACCAGCGGTATTAGCACCAAAGAAGAATGGAGAATGGAGGATGTGTACAATTTCTGTTCGAGTTTCAAAGGTTATCTTGAGCCGACTATGATGTAATAAAATGTAAAATAAAATAATTCTAAGTTTGGTCGGCCTTATTGGCTAAAAAAATTCTGGAACCTTCCCAGGCGGTGGAAAAATTGCCTATATAAGGAAGGCTGTATTATTGTCTTAGGCAGTTCATAATAGTTCTGGGTAGTAGATCTGGGTATTGATTCGAGGCTTTGTCCTAAAGAATATTGTAAGGGAATGCCCGTGTGGCTTTGCATATTGTAATTCTAAAAGTTTGTAATTCCACATTTGTGGAGATAATAAGAAGCCAATTTTCTGTTCTTGCATATTGTTGTGGTTTCTCCGTTTCTGTTATGTGTTTGTGGTATTAAAGGGAGCACCCTTCATCAGCTACAATGCTCAAAAGTCCTTTGTTTTTGTAGTGTGCACATTTGATCTTCTATAATACTTATGCTCATCATGTCCTTTGTTTTTGTAATGTGCACATTTAATATTCTTCTTTTTGGATGATTCCTCTTGAGAAGAGGTCTTGGACTTAGGAGTAGGCTATGAAGGAGGATTCTTTTCTCTCTTATTAGAATTAAAATCCTTATCCTTCTTGCCCTTGCTACTATATGCCTTTGGGTGTGAGTCCCTTGCAACAAGTTCTTGAGACCCTGGAGGCAACAATGTCACCATTTGTGCCAAATTTGCTTGCTCCCTTGTGAATTGTGCTGCAAAACCATCAAGATAAGGCATTTTGTGTTCTCTACCTAGAGCATCCATAGTGCATAAAATGAAGAAACAAGTACTGAATAATTAGGACCAATCTTAGAGAGAATAGAAAGAATCAATTGCTCATCATCTTTTGTAACCCCACAATCAGTCAGCTGCTTACAAAGAGAATTGAGCTTGGTGAAGAAGTCCTGGATATGATCAAAATTTCTAGGATCAAGGCTCATTAGTTCATTCTCCAAATGAAGCCTCCTCATCTTATCTGGCTTACCAAAGAGATCCTCCAAGGTGGTTCAAATATCATTGGACTGTGTACAAGATGCAACATTCTATCAAATATTAGGAGAAATGGACAAACAAAGAGTACCAAGAGCTTCATCTTTTCTATCAAGCCATAGTCTCTTTTCTACAACACGTTGTGGGGGTTCAAGTTTGTGTCCAAATGCAATTCTATGCAACTTCAATGTTAGAAAAATTAACTTCATTTGTGATTTCCAACCATGATAACTATATGGAGTTTGAAGTACAACTTTGAACCAATCCATGATCAAACACGAGAATGGAACAAAAATACTTCACAATATAGCCAATCCACTCCTTTATGTGTGCCAAAAATAACATGCAACTTCAATTGAAGAAATTGAGTACAAAATAGAAAAATATCAGAAAAATACCTCAACCACCATGAAGTTGGTGAAAAGAGCTTTTTGACGATATGTGATGCGCCAAAAAATGACTCTGGTTGTAGAAGTTGTGGTAGTTTGAAAAAAAAGGGCTATTTTAGTCACTTTAGAGCAAATCAAGACAATAAGCAATTCAATCAGGCCAATAAGAAACTCCCAGCAAGAAAATGGTCCCTTCTAGGGCAATGTTCAACATGTTGGCGGGTACCTGTGCCAAAAAAGTCACCTTGAGGCTTGATTATACAGAATTGAAGTCACCACAAGCTTGAAGCGAAGACAACAACCCATGTGCAAGAGAACAAAAATACAAGGCTTGTGAAGCTAAGCTTCACAATGAAGAGAAAGAAGACTGGGTTATAAAAGGAGTCACCCAGAATATTGTGGACCCACCCTGATGTTTGCCCGTTGGGGTAAACTTAGTATTGCACAGACATAGTACAAGAAATATAATAAACACAGAATATATCATAGAATAATAAATACTTTCATTAATCATTCCAGACTGGCAAGTACATTTATATCATAATGATTATACAATCATATCTCCCATGTCCAACCTCCGAGAGAGTATATAAAGTACCCGAAGGGCCACGACCGAAACGTCGTGACGTAACTGTCTAACCTCTCGGTCACTAATGACCGAGAGTAACATAATACTTTACTAACATAATAACCCGTCATACAATTATCCCGACAACATCATCCCCCCCCAAAAAAAATAAGTCGTCTCCGACGACTTACAACAACAGGGAGATGAAATACACCACATAGAAGAAGAAAATTACTGAGAAGGGGCAAGGGGCATCCCTGAAAAAGCTAAAGTGCCACCCTCCCCAGCAATGCTGTTTCGTAGTTCTTTTTCCATTACATCACATTCCTCCCGTGCCAGCACCAAACTTGTCTCCAAAACATACTTTTCAGCTATAGCCTCTGCTAACTCTTGTTCAAACAACACTGTCTTCCGAACCAATCTAACCTCGATAGGCACCTGTATCGCCTTCACTCCTGGGTACGCTAAGCTAAGTGTTGCTCTACTGCCTCCAACCGGGTGGTCAGCTCCTCCAAGCTCTCTATGCATCCACCAAGACAGTCTCACGTCCAACCAACACCTACTCCAAGTGCCTCAAATCGTAGTACCCATCTTGAAAGACTTGCTCCAGTGCTCTCTTCACCTCCAGCATGCAGACACTCCATGCCTGTAGCGGCTCCGATCTCATCAACAGGTCACACTCTCCAAGGGCTAATAACTGAACCGACTGGGGGTCTAGGGGGCAACGCCCCCAGCGGGGTCGAGGGGCAGTGCCCCCGCCGCCAAGACCAAATTAGCACTCTCAAATCCACACAGAAGTCTATGGAACACACCATTTTGTGATTGTCTTCTGATCCCATACTCTTTTCTGCCAGACGCTTATGTTTTCCTCACTACCTTGTTATGTCCTACCCTTCGGTACCATACGTTATTCATTTTGAACTGTTTTGATTTGTCGTCATTTTTTATTTATTTTTTATTTTACAAAACTTTTCCTCGGCTGTTGCCAGTCCTTGCCATCAATTACCATCTTTCAAATTTCTCCGGCTTTGTTCTCCCTAGCCGTACAACATGTGCTTTTTATGAACTGTATGGATTTTTCCAGCTCTTAGTAATGGAACGGTCGTACAGATGCGGTTCCTCTCTTTGTTTCTACGACAATTATTTTCGAACCTGTCCTCGCTATGCGTCCTTTGTCCGTACAATATTTTGTTCTCGGACACGTTTTATTTCTTTCCTTCCGTACGGTGACTGCTGCATTAAAAAAATGGGCCAATGCTGGATCCCATTGCCGTATGGCATTGACTGCGGGTTTGAGTGCCATACGGCTCAGCTATATACTGTCACTCCTTCTGTACGGCGCCATACAAACTTCATTTTAACTGTACGGTATTTTAACGTACTGGCGTGGATGATATTGCCGTACGGCACTTGATAATCGTACGACATCCTACAATGCTGTGGCACTTTTGAATGCCGTACGGCCATACGGTCTGATCTCTCTTTTTTCATTAATTTTTTTTTTTTTCCCACCGTACGGTCATACATAGCCCTACGGGTGTTTTTCAATTTTCTGTCCAGAGGCTTCTCTGGTCACCCGTACGGACGCCTGCCAAGTCCCTCTCGGTTGCTCTATCCCTCCTTTCGGATCCATCCTCTCCGGGTAAAGTTTCAATTTGGTCCCGTTGTCGCTATCATGTATCCGTTCGTCGAGAGCCCACAGAGTGTGCAGTCGTTCCCTCTCCCTGTCACCGAGTCTGTTTTCAATGGCAATCCAAAAGCTTGGAACCATAAATTCTACAGGGACCACGGTCTCGTTCCCGTACATAAGAAGGAGAATCAAGATTTTGAAGGCTACAATCTTCCACACAGGATTCCAGTCGTCTCCCGTGGCGATGGTTTTCGGATTTCTCTCATCCTCAAGGTTTATTTTTTTCAACTTTTCTTCTTTGTACCAGATGGGTTCCTCCTTTTGAAACTCATGTACAGGGCTTTCTTTCCTTTCGACTTCCCTTTCTCGGTATGCTGTATATTCCGGAGAGAACTCACTCTAGGCTTCCTCAATCTTCAGTATGTTGCAGGACAGCGGAAATAATTCATAATCACCCATTTGCCAGTGGAATAGACCGTCCATCGAATCTGTATCATCCTCCACTTTCAGTATCCCTTCGGCATTGGGCTCCATGGTTTCTTCCCCTCCGTCTATTCCGTCATCTGATTCCGAATCGGAAGAGGATGCCATTTCTTCTCCGACCCTCTGTGTTGTGAGGTCTATTACAAACTTCCTTCCCCCTTTCTCAAGTGACAGGATGTTCTTTTTCCAGTTATGGTTGGCTCTGGCAGTCACCAGCCACCCCCTCCCTAAGATGGCATCATACCCCTTTTGCTTCAGGGGAATTACTACGAAGTCGATGATGAATGGTTGGGTCCCGATGGTTACCTGTTGTGCCATCAGAGTTCCAAGGGGCTTGATGCCGTGCTGGTCGGCCCCTAGTAGATTGAATGTCGGCGGCCACAGCGTCGGTTTCCCCAAGCTTTTCCAAGTTTCTTCCGGGAGGACATTGATGCCTGACCCACCGTCGACAATTGTGTTTGTGAGGATGGTACCCAAAATACTCATCTCCACCACTGCAGGATTTCGCCCATTATTTATCGATAGCGTCATGGGGTCGGCTACAGAGCCGCTTGGGATCTCCATTCGT
This sequence comes from Chamaecyparis obtusa, assembly GCA_027943335.1. Lineage (NCBI taxonomy): Eukaryota > Viridiplantae > Streptophyta > Pinopsida > Cupressales > Cupressaceae > Chamaecyparis > Chamaecyparis obtusa. Next base: position 257,301 of record BSBK01003191.1, read on the forward strand.
TCAACCGTGCTTGCTAGAATGTTTTGGCCTAGGAATAGAGCCATTTTCAGGTGTGGCATAGTTTCCAATAGGTCCTTGACCTTTACGGGTATCTCCATTTGCATCATCTGCCTTAAAATATTTTGTTCAGCCATTGCTCGGGTAGAAGTGTTGGCGCCTGTGGAGTCCCTTCGGTCCTCCATACCCTTCGCGATCTCAGCCTTCGCCTCGAGCATCCTTTGTTTCTCTGTTGGAGGGTGAGGATATGTGGCCTTCTTTGTTTGCCCGTGTGTGATTGCTAGGACCTTCTCCGTGCCCCCTCGTTCCATGTCCAGGATGTTGCAGCCGGGCTTCGAACAATTAACATCCTCATGGTTCAACGGTCCGCACCACCGACACAGTTTTAGTGGAGCGGTAGCCTCATTTTGACAATCACGGGCATAATGTCCCCATTGGTTACAACTTCTGCATTGTATCATGGGCCTCCCCTTTGCGTCATACTGGACCTGCAGCTTGTTCTCATCATTGCCTCGGCCTCCCCGTCAGTTGTTTCTGTACCCGCCAAATGATGCAGCATTTTGTTGACCGCCGGTCCCAGACGTGGAGGGTTGCTCCTGGGCATAGAGCACTTGTTGATTTCTCGCCCTCAGGTTGTAAGGACATTCTTTAGTGGAATGTCCTACGATTTGGCAGATATTGCAAAAAGCCTTCTTCGGACAAGAACCTTTTGTGTGGCCTGCTTCTTTGCAGTCTGTGCACCACACGGTGTCTTCCTCTGCTTTGCTCGAGCCTCCCTTGGTGGCCTTCAATTCTTTCATCATCCTCGCTAGATCTTTTTGTGGGCCCAACACTTTCTTACTCGATTCGCCCTCGTTGCTTTCTGCCTCCGATTCATCATCCGAAGACTTAGTCTTCTTGGAGGTCTTATATTCGCTCTCCAGATCCATTGCACGGTTGTACGCGTTGCTGTACGACGTGGGCGAGACAATTTTCATTTTCTTCCGAAGGGAAGCTTTTAGTCTCTCCACGAACCACCTTTTCTTGAGTTCATCTGCCGGGGCTGACTCCATCTTCCTTATGAGTTCCTTCAGTCGCCGTCCGTAGGCACGGACAGACTCACTCTTCGTTTGCTTGGTATTGTAAATCTCCGCCAGAATCTCATTGTCGTCCCTTAACTACTAAAATTCTGTCTGGAAGGCCTTTTTCACATCATTCCATGTCGTCAGGCCTGTCTTGTCTACATCGGAGTACCAGTCAATGACTCCCTCCCTCAATGTTGCAGGGAATTGGTGGATCCATTCATCCTGGTCGGTAACTCCATTGGCAGCCCATATAGTCTCACAGGTCCGGCAATGCCGAACAGGATCCTCCTTTGCTTGGCCTATGAACTTGGGTAGTTTCTGCTTACTCGCAGCCATGGTAGGTTGTTGCCTCCGCGAGGGATTCGGTACTCCGACACCACCTCCTCCTTGAGTATTGTGTGTAGTGTTCACCGGTGGCACTTGCTCGTGCAGTAGTTGTGTGACTGGTGGGACCGTACTATGTGGAGTCCTTGGTTCCAACGGAGGGTTCGCCTGTGCGTTCGCAGTGCCTTCGGCCGTACTGTCACTGGCACCTCCGGCAGTACCGTCACCTTCGACCGTACGATTCCCTTCGTGGTCTCGGTCCTCCACACATGGCGTACGGGTCAAATCTTCAAACTGGTCTTGCTCCTCTTGAAGTAAGACATGTCTCAATTGTGTTTCCTCGAGTAGTTCTTCCCTACTACGCACTCTCCGATGCTCCGGCGAAGTGAACTGTTCTCCATCGGCCTCTGCATCTTCCGTACCACTTCCAAGGTTCCCTTCGGGCAACCCTCCGGCAAGCTGGTCCTTGGCAAGTTGCCTCAGCCTATACCGACGTTCACGTTGTTGCGCAGAGATCAAAGCCTTCTGTGCGGCTTCGCCTTCGTCATCTTGTGCCTTTTTATTTCTATCTTTATTTAAAACATTGGGCATAAATCCTTCCCTCAACTCTCTTCCCGAGTACGTCTAGGCAACGACGCCAGATGTTTGCCCACTGGGGTAAACTTAGTATTGCACAGACATAGTACAGGAAATATAATAAACACAGAATATATCATAGAATAATAAATACTTTCATTAATCATTCCAGACTGGCAAGTACATTTATATCATAATGATTATACAATCATATCTCTCATGTCCAACCTCCGAGAGAGTATATAAAGTACCCGAAGGGCCACGACCGAAATGTTGTGATGTAACTGTCTAACCTCTTAGTCACTAACGACCAAGAGTAACATAATACTTTACTAACATAATAACCCGTCATACAATTATCCCGACAACACCAGACTTCTCACACACGGAAAACCTTAAGAATGAAAAATATTACTTGAAACTTTAGAAACTCCATTTCAAATTAATAAAAATATGTCTATTGATAAACTTTCATCATGACATGGGTCAATGAAAAACCACAAGCTTCAAGCTAATGAACAGTTCGATTCTGCAAAACACCTAAGTCCAAGCCAATGAATAATATTGGCTAGCAATAAGACATGCAACCCTCTAATAGATCATATCTTCAATGTGAATTGAAGTGCTCCATTGTCAAAGATGCAAACATTGGCCAAAAAGAAAAAATGTGATGGCTACGGCAAAAAAATGGAGCATATTGAGAAAAATTGAATCACCTGTCAAACCTCTAAAACCCTACAAACCGCAGTAGTATTTTGATGCACTGCTGGCCAAAATAAAAAACACAAGCCTTCACTTGAATCTGCTGTTCAAATATCACAGCTAATGGAATGAGATCCAACACCAAGCAAAAAATGAAACCGCCCAAACAATGAGGTGACGAAGGCTTTAAGATGCCTACAAATCGGAATGGAATTGTTGGTTTGCAGAGATTTCAGGCATCGACCTCAAATAGCTCCAATCACACATTTTTTTCAAAACATGTACCCATTGACCACACAGCCAAGCAATAAGTATTCAACTCAATTGGAGATAGAGCTAGCTGGTTCTACACGTTGGATATAAATGAAAAATCCCGTTGGAAAATTAGGGGTTAGCGCCAAAAGTTGATCACATCAACAGAATACACAAAGGCCTTTGTAATAACCACCTTAATCTGTGATGAAGTCACCTAAAACTAGTGAGTAAAGATTCTTGCGAAAAGATCACGAGCCTCCACTATAGCCAAAGATAAGGAGTGTGGTCAAATGATTTCAAACAAACGACAACCTAGAACACAATGATTAAGTACTTAGGCTGACCATAGATCGTAGAGAAATATCATATCTGCAATTCATTTAGGGTAGAATGCCTCAATTGCAAATCACCTTTTGTAGAAGTTGATCTCAAATGGACTGATGGAAATTCTCACATGTGGAATGAGATGCTAGATATCCGCTCTGATACCATGTTGGAATGATCAGCTCCATTGCTAGGACCTGCAACCTGCAAAACAACCTTCACGAGAGGGAGATAATATTTCACCAAAAGATGAGAATTGATATTTAGATGAATTAAAAATGTTCATAAGCCTGCTTATATAGGCCAGGCGAGAGAGAATAAAGTGCACAGAAAGTGCCATGTGGCCAAATGAAATGCAAGGTTAGGTAGGAGTAGGTAAACTCAACTACCTGACAACTATATGGAACAAATAATTATGCAACCTAGGAAATGATACTACCAACTAACGAAAGGTTGTACTTAAGCTATGAGTAAATATAATTTATTCCGACAGATTTCTCCATCATCCACTTTTCTTTCAGAATATCTTCTTTCCAATTGTTGTTTGGGCAGCTTGCCATAAAAACCCTCTGGGCATGAATTTCAAGTAGATGTCCTCCCAGTTATTCACCACCTGTTTTCTGTTGTTTCCTTCATTGGCCAGATCCCTGCAACCTTTTCAATAATGGTTGTTTCTGTGAGATGAATGATCTTGCATTGAAGGTCCAAATCATCCATATAATGTCAATTTAAAAATCTTGGGATGCCAAATTCTCTTGCGATTGAATAGGTATCTTTTATGGACCAGAGTTGTTTCCTAAAATTTTGACAGAATATTTGTGCATGCCTATAATAATTTCCTACTGAATGAGATACAATTTGTTCCTGTTGTCGATCTAGGATTCTCCTACCTCATACGTCGATTTGACTTAGATCCAAAAGTAGAGTCCTTAAGCTCTTACTTACCTTTTCCTGGCTGCCTCCGCCTAGGGTTGGCTTTATCTTTCAAAACAATCGAAGATTTTTGCACCCGTTCACTCCTATTAATTATATCACCATAGTTTCTACAAATTTATTTTCAAACTTTGTTAATGCAATACAAAGATTGGCCAGGATTGGAGTACTTTAAAGTAGAACCATATTTTTAGTGTTTTCTATATTTATTTTTTGTGAACCACTTGACAAGGCAGAAACAAATATTTGTGCTTCATTTATTCTTTGATTCCATGGTCTGTGGGCTGACTCTTATGCAAAACTTCACTCAGGTGTTGCAGACAGCCTGTTCCCTTAAACATTTCACATGACCTAGCATTCTATCAGAATGGGACCCTGTTGGTCTATATAGCAATGAAATCAACTTCACCAATGAACAGTGGCTCAAATTTGACCACCTACTGCAAAAACCTGAATTGAGCTTATCAAAAACCTCTGCAGTATACATAAATTGATTTTTATCTCCATTTCTCTTATAGTAGTCACTCCTACTGTCATTAGATAGTCCATTTTCTGCATGCTTGTGCTAGTCTACATTAGTTGATCTTGTCTTTGTTCTGTGTTCTTTATGAGTTCAATGTAACTGATCACATGCAACTGTGTCTTTTGTTTCCATCCCATTTCTGAACTTATACTATGTACTCACTTGAATCCTCTTAGATGTGCTGACTGTAATGGATTCAGTATGCAAATTTATATAATTACAGTAACATCTTATTTTTTCTCATACTTGAAACTTAACATTGTCTTATAGCTATAAGTATTTGACCACTTGTAAATCAGGTGCATCTGATGTTTTGTAGTTTGTGTTTTGTCTTTTGCAACTTATTTCCTTTTTTTTTTTTTAAATCTCATTTTGATAGTTTAAACTTTACTTGCTCAAATGCTCACTCTCTGCTGTGCAGATCATAAGTTTACACAACAAGAACTTCCGGCCTACAGACCTATTTTGACTCCCCAATGGGTAAGCTTAGAAACCTGGAATGCAGGACTATAGGTGTCTTGAAAGGTTAATATTGAAAGATACAAAGTAATTTCAATATTTTAATCTGTGCTTGAAATATGAAGTGCCTTAATTCTACAGATCATAACAATATTGATGCTGGTTGGTGTTATCTTCATTCCCATTGGAGTTGGTGCTCTCCTTGCTTCTCGGAGTGTATAAACTATAATCCCATCCTTCTGACTCTGAATTACCTTCTTTAAGCTTGTTTTTATGTTCTAGATAATGGAGACTTGTACCATTAAATTGTTGTTGTTAAGTTAATTTTTTGCATTGAGTGGAAACAGAGACTCCTATCTCTATCTTGCAGGTGGTTGAAATTGTTTATAGATATGAAACTGAATGCATTCCAGAGAATTATCAACTCAACAGGCTGGCCTACATTCAAAATGATTCAATTCCCAAAAATTACTCTATAGTCTTAAAGGTGAGTCATTGGTTTTACATAGGTGCAGTAGAGATGTAAATTGCAGAATTTCTAACTTCTGAACGTTGTATTAAGCTTTCTATGGTCTTCAAAAAACTAAAATATACCATGGTAAGATTGGCTTTAAGATTCTTGTACTGACCTCTTTTTTTCTATTTGTCTCAAATTTTGAGAATGTAATCCTGGACAACACTCGTGGAGATGGACTGTAATGTTCCCTTTTTGGGATTGCCTTTAATTATGCCTTAAATTCACAAGTTCAACAAAAATAAGAAATATAGCTCATTAAGATACAACTTACCATTTAACAGTTTCCTTTCCAACATAAATTTTGGTTTGGTACCTGCAATAATGTTAGACAACATTTGAAATATAGTTCATAAGACCAATTATTTCTATTTCGGGTTGGGGATCTTAATCAAAAATTATAAACACATACATAATAATCATAATTTTATTCTATTTAGATAAATCATGCAATAACCATCAGTGGCTTCATTCCCATAATAAATCATAACTGGGGTTTGGAGAGAAAATCCACGACGGGTGCTTGGTTACTGTTCAACTCAATCAAGCCCAAGAGTGCACAGTGCTTGAACAAGACAACTGGCCCCTTGGCTCACAAGTGGAGGAACATCCTATGATGATTCAATCTCTTGGGTTGGGTTACTGAATTTGAGGGAACCCGGGTTATAGGGGAAGACTGTTTAGCCCGATTAAGCCCAAGAGTGCATGGTGCCTGATCAAGGCAACTTGCCCCTTGGCCCACAAGTAGAGGAACGTCCCACAATGATTCAATCCCTTGGGGTGGGCTACTTAATCCTGGGGAATTTATGTCTACCACCTCTCCCTAACATATTTCCTTCCTTTCCTTATTTGACTATTTTCACTTCCCATGAAGACTGTTTAGCCCAACTAAGCCCAAGAGCATATGGTGCCTGATCAAGGCAACTCGTCCATTATCTCACAAGGAGAGGATTATCCCATGATGATTCAATCCCTTGGGATGTGCTACTTAATCCGGGGGAATTTATGTCTATCACCTCTCCCTAACATATTTCCTTCCATTCCTTATTTGATTGTTTATTTCAGTTCCCACAATCAACCATCATGGGGATTAGAGAGGATAACACAAAGGTGCCTGAGGCCATCCATAACTAAGCCCAAGAGTGCAGAGAATCTAACCAAGACAACTCGATTCCTTGGCCCACAAGTCAGAGGAACATCCAAGCAAGAAAATTCCATCCAACTTAAGGTGGGCAGCTTAGAGGGGACCCTATATCAATTCTCTCCGAGTGCATCTCTTTCCTCACTCATATATGATTGTCTCCTTGATTGGTTTGCATTAAAATCATTAACTATACCAAACACATAAGAAATTATATGTTAGACGATATCTTCATCATGCATACATTAAGCATGCATCTCATGCATATCACAAATGGATAAGAATGCTATTACTTGCAATAAATAGTAATTTTCTGATCTTGTTTGATCTATGTGCCTGATCATTGGCATCTCATGAATTAATCTTCTTCTTTTGAGCACTGATGCTATTTGAATTGATTTGCTTGATGCTTCCTCAAGACAACAAATTAAGTAAATTAAATGGTGATTCCATTTTAGGAAAACACAATGATTAATATAGGCAACGATTAGAATGGTAGGCATCAAGCATGATAAAGAAAGAGGTGTGAATTGTGTAATTGAAGGGTTTGGAAATATTAAAAAATTATATAATTAAACCCATACCTTGCCTGGGCCAACCTTGATATGAAAGGGTGTATGTTGCCACCCCTTGAAAGAGACATGTCCTTACAAATCAATTGATCTCTTTGAGATGACATAAGAAATAATTTTAGGAAGTTTGAAACATGGAATCGGGAGTTATCCTATCATATGTGAACAGATTTGGATCAGTGAAGAATAAGACTCTAATAGTCAACTTGGTGTGCAGATCTTATCAAGTTATATTATTATTCTAATTCTAAACTGTAGGTTCGAGTTGAGCAATAGAATTCTGTGATATGAAAGTTTTATTCTAATATCGAATTCAAAACAAAGCTCAAGATTGAGTAGAAGACTTATAAAGTCAAACTTGGACAGATCCAATCCACCATCGACAAGAAACAAGAATTGTAGGTGAAAATAGATTCTACCAGAGACAGCGACAGTACATAAGATGGCATAAAGCTTGCACATCAGAGATGGTGAAACAGGACTTCAGATCAGCCATCTTATCAACTACTGGTTGGATCAGAATCAGATCATATCACATACAAGATAATCACTAATCAGAGACAACATTATAGAGTTAATTTACAAATAGAATCACAAGGGAAGTTAGCAGGTTTACTAATTAACAATACACAACAGATTCAACATATACTATGGCCTTTGGTATGAGTTCCTTATACATGATCAGATAAGTACCATTGATACTGACAGAAGACTGGCTAATGATGCATGTTGTTATAACTTCTTAGCATAACATAATATACTTTATCTATATCTTCTCATTACTGATTAGGATATGTTGTTGATAACTAATTAGTGCATGTACAGTATACATTCATGATATTGAACTCTTTATATGTACCGATTGATTCTGAAGGTCAGCTAGGTAGGGGAATGGTGATGGGGTCACCTTCTATGCACACCATCTAATGGTATATGACCGGGGAGTCGCATGAGGCCAAAGGAGTACAAAGGGTAATGCCTTTGGGCTTAGGAAGGATGGACTTTTAAGGCACCCTATTGTGAATGTGGAAATGAGGAATTACAAGTAGGGGAACAGTGACGGGGTCACCTTCTAAGCATGCCACCTCATGGTATATGACTAGGGAGTCCCATGGGGCCAAAGGGGAACAAAGTGACTGCCTTTGGGCTTAGGAAGGATGGAATTTTTGGGCACCCTGTTGGGAATACTCCTCATGACCTCTATCATGGAAAAAGAATGCATAAGGATGTCAACCATTTGAAGCAAGACAGGAGCGACAAGATGGAGGAAAACAATCATAGGACACCAAACTAGGTATGCCACCTCATATGTATGGCACGGGCCACATGAGGCCAAGACGGATGGTATATCAACTCTTGGGCTTAGGGTAGGTTTTTGGGGCACCTCATTAAGTCATCCCTAGCAATCTATTGATTTGACCTATATTCCTCATATATGTTTATTCCTAATCAAAGAAATCTAACTATGAATTATGATTATAAATAGTCGCTAACTCTATTGCAGGGCCTCAATCAAAGTGAAATGTATCTCTAAACCCTACTTGTTTTGAGAAAAAAATTGTAATCTAGGGAAAATTTGGATGCTCATAATCTGGGGACATTACACCATCAACCAAATTTTCTATAGTTTTCAAGTTGTACGACAAAGTATAGGAAGGCATATGGTACAGCTGGGAATTCATGCCTAGTAATGATAAGATGTATTCATTTCTTAATTTCCTTTATTCATAACACACACAAAACCAATTCTTTGTCCAAATCACCTTGCACACTCAAAACTATAATACATTATCCTTCTTCACTTGGGAACACTACACTAAACCTTAAATTTATTATTTGACTACAAATGTAAATAAATTTTTGCCTGGAAAACTGAAGCTTGCAATTGACAAAATATTCTCCATTTCTGTACAAATCACTACTTTGAATAAATAATGTTGTATTAGCTAGGGAAGATGTTTCACTCCTGAAACCAATCTTTTCTGTAGGGTTTTCATCCCAGGGTTATTGTTAAATAAACTTGCTCAACCTCCAAGGTTCAAGAAAATATCAAATGCCAACAATGAATCAAAGAATTCTCCTCAGCCTCTTTTTATAAGCCATGTGGAACTTTTTGGAAAATATATTTTAAATCACTTCTTAATAATATTTCTTTTGCTCCATAAAAGTGACTGGATATTAATTTACTTTTTGACCCCTAGCTAAAGTCACTTTATTAAGTATTCAAAATTAATAAAATACAAGTTGTACAAGTTGTTTAAAAATATTAATTTAAGACAACTTTATTTAATTAAATAAGTGATTTTCTTTCACAATGCTGAGGCCGAAAAATGGGACATTGTAGAGTTCCCTTTTGTAAGAACCCCCTTGTGGCTCTAACTCTGACAAACACTGGATTTGTTTCAATTTTGGATGTTTGATATTTTGTCAAACGCTTTGCATGCAAACTAATAAGTTGGTTTCACCAAAGATATGAATTTTATATCTCTTAACTTCATTCATACATTAACAGACATTAAGACTAACACTTGGCAGATATATCATTCTAAAAATGCACCAAACTATTCAAAGACATTTCGTCATACAGTTTGCATACAAACTAACTGCTGCAAATTATTCACAAGAATTCCTCTTATCTCAATTCAGGAAATTGAATTATTACATTAATCATCAAATGCATTGAGAAATTATTAATTGCAGAATGAAAAACCTAGAATTGGAATCACGACTTGTATTTATTGACTCAAAATGACTGCATCTATATCTGAAGACAAATTACCTTAGGCACCAATGTAGAAATGAATCATATGGCACTCAAAACACCAAAATGTGCCTCCCTGGATACTAGACATGACCTTCTACAACCCACGTGACTTCTCAAGGATGGTGCAGTTGTCTGAATGGGATGTAAAACACTGAATTCTATGAGCTGCAATTTGGTAGTTAGTTGTTCCTTCAACCTCTGCATACAATCTGAAATGAAACTTTGATAGAAAATCCCAGATTCATCATCAATTATCACAATCATTAGCTCATACAACCATTTGATTTCAGACTTACATATAATCAGATTGGCAAATATATCAGATGAACAAATGATAGCAGCATCAAAATCTAATGTTATTTTACTGGACATGTAAGTCGCAAATTTTTATCTTTAATTCCAAATGATTCAACAACAACTATGAGAACATGATTCAAAATTGATCACAATCTCTGCACAATGCAATAATATTCCAAGAGTCCAATATCTGAAATGAAAGAATACATCACAATCACAACGTGTTCAATGTAGAGGGTTTGGCGTCAAGTCTGAAGCTCATGCGGCTGCAATAACTGGGACGGCTTCCATAAAACACTGCAAATACCTTGACGAAAGACTCTGATTCAATCCATTGTTTACTATCTTTCACCAACTCAAAGTGCCTAAAACCTGAAGAATTCACAATTCCCCAAGCAAATGCTGAAACCCTTGGAACTCCAGAGACTTCACAAGAAAACAAGAAAATTCATCAACATCATAATGAATCCATTTCCTTGCCTTAGCTTTTATATTTCCTTCATCATAAATCAATCCATGAGCCTTCACACATAAGATTTATTAATCACTTTAATGTCATTGGCTTTTAATGCAACATTGACTTTATGATAAATTAATTAATCCCTTGAATTTGGCATCAACCTCCATAATGCAATTAATAACCATTAATAATTCCTTTTTAATGTCCCACATTGACTTTGGAAAATCATTTAATGTGCCACTTTATAACATATTCATTTAATGCACTTTAATGTGTCACTTGGAGCCATTTAAATAAAAGTTTTATATTAAAACTTGCAATAATTAATTATTAATAAAGAATTATTTATTAATAATTAATACCTTGAACTTGAGCTAATAAACTTATTTTACTTCATCAACTGATGAACTCTGCTAAAACCAAGTCCAAATGCACTGCCAAAAATAGCAACATGGGCATATTTGACTTACTATAAATAGTGAGTCCCTCAAATTGAGCCAACTAATGAATCAATCAATCACTGTGCATAACATGAGTTTGGGAACCCCCTGCTAGATATAGAAACTCCTCAACAATGAATTTCTATAAATAGTAAGTCTCTAAATAACAACTCCCATCAACAATACTGAATCTCAACACTGCCACCAAGTTGTTCAGGCACCTTGCTAAAGATAGAAATCTTGACTTTCCTGAAATAGACACTTAGTATAAATAATAAGTGTGCCAATTTGACTCAAATGAAGAGAAATCCTGAACATCCCTGCCACTAGAGTGGGAGAATAGCCTCTGGCTCAACCAACTGAGACCCTCTGAACAACTCCATTGGCATATGAGGCTCAAGAAATAGGCTAATCCTCTGAAAGTTGAAGCTCATGAAATGGGGGACATTACAGTCCACCCTTCCTGAAATTTCTTGTCCCAAAGAAATCTCAGCAACAAAAACACACACTAGACCATCTGAATCCCAAGTGTCGAATCATCCAATATTCCTATGATCACCAACTAGCTCCTGTAACATCATCACTAGTACAACTGACAAAACCTGCCAAACTAAATTAAATCCTATTGTAGATGTCACGAGAGTAAATATCTCATAGGGAAGCAACTCAAAAGGATGACAAAGCCTGCTTCCATAAACTGCACAAGGTGAGTTGTCATACACACTATCCAACACATGCGCAATTGAACTTTACATCTGAAAGGGGTCATACACAAGAGGACCAAAGGAAAAACTATAGGCACTCCTCATTGTGTAAAGTCCTATAAACTCCTTAGTGAATTCTATCTGAAATCCCGATGCACTGGAAGGATCCCAAACTCTGAACAAAAGCCTACTAGGAAGAACATCCTTTGACTTCTGCTGCTCAACTCTGAAATCCACTTAACTGTACCCAAATTGGTGAAGCCAATCAATGAGACCCGCCCAGACCGTAATGCTAACCCTGTCATCACCTAGGTTCCAAAGTACATTGAAATCACATCCATCTGTACTATGGAGATAAGAACATCCAAAGGTACCACTATCTCCATCCTCTGCTAGGCTCACATGGATGTGCTGACTTTGCAAGCAATCCAACTTGCAATCATTGATCCCATCTGCTACAGATGGCATATACCCATCCCACAAAGGATGGTACAACCTCGGAACCAATCCACACTAATGCATCATCAAATCCTTTGTGTGTGGATCGGAAAAGTAGTGATGAGTACCCTTCCCTATGTAGTCACAATAAAAATATCTCACCTTGGTCAAACGCTGACTATCATAATATTGAATTAAACCTCTGTCATCTAACTCATCACCAACAACCCCTGTAGTGGATGTAACCATAGGAGAACATGGTGAAACATGTGGTTCTCTGTTGCTCAAAAGATACACTCATCCCAACTCTATCAACTGTACTTGTAACTGCAATGGATGCAACCACATCCTCAACCTTCTCACAACTATAACCCATGGGTATAAGGTCATCACCAAATGCCACTGTGGATGACTGTACTGTATCTGTAACTGGTGAAGATTGTGCCAACCTCAACTCCACAGAAAGCTCCCCAATCTACGACTTAAACTCATGAAGGGCCAACTGTTCTCTCTCCAATGAATCCACAGTCACTCTCATCTCATGAGTGAGCTCATCCACCTCCTCTTCCTTTCCCCTTAGTGCATCATAGCAAGTGCAATCCCACTCGAGAAGATAGTCTCTATCAGCTAATAAGTATAAGTAGTTGTGTTTCATTATTCCAATAGCTTCTTGAAGTGCATGAAACTCTGCCAGGGAAAGACCACTATCATTGCTCATCTAACATAGGATTACTCCAGCCAAAGGTAGTCAACATCTAACGAGCAATATAAAAGTGCTCTATGGCTGTGGCAATCATGCTATCATTGACCTTAAGTTTCCCAACCAAATAATGAGGACTCTGAAACCAATGACTCTTATGGAAGTGTTCTGAATCAAATTATGCACTGTGATATGGCACTATATCCACCACGCTCACCTCATGATCAACAATAACATGTGTTCTATCATCAGTGCACACATCAACATCCCTGATACTGCTACTAAGCACCTCAATAGATGACTCAACTAGAAAAATAGAAGCTTATGATATGACAATATCTTCACACAATTCCATTTCCAATGTAACTACATGTCCATCCAACTCATGACCTTGTGACCTATTACCAACCAATGATTCTTCTAACTTGTTTTCTAAGGTCCAATTTGAAAAACTAGACTCATTATGGCATGAATCTTCATCGACCAATGCGCCATTGATACCCAAAACTGAAGTACCAACATTAGAAGACTCCACAATACTATCATCCTTGCGTGAAATGGGTTCTATCACCTGATGATATGAAGAAATAGGATTTCTGTTATAAAAATCAGAACTGTTATGGGTTAAGCTTTGCATGCAATCTTCATTTTGCTGCAAGTTATGAGCTAATTTTTATTGTGAAAGCATAAGTTTTTGTTGGATATTATTCAAGATGCTCTCAACACTTGGCTGCTCACATTTCTTTGATTTTCTTTTTTTCTTGCCACAATACATCCGACACTCCATATAATAGTCAAAGGAAATATCATTTCTAATTTTTGTGAAAGTGCAAGGTACTCTCTATAAGAAACCATTACATCATCTTCAGAACCCATTATTCACAGCTGCGTCAAACTATCTCTTAGTTCTGAATGTAAGAAGATTCCCCAATAGGATGGAAGGAAATCACTTTGATACCATTGTAAGAACCCCCTCTGGTTCTAACTCTAACAAACATTGGATTTGTTTCAATTTTGGATGTTTGATATTTTGTCAAATACTTTGCATGCAAACTAATAAGCTGGTTTCACCAATAATCTAATTTTTATATCTCTTAATTTGATTCATACATTAACAAACATTAAGACAAACACTTGGCATATATATCATTCTGAAAATGTTCCAAAGTATTCAAAGACATTTCGTCATACAGTTTGCATACAATCTAACTACTGCAAATTATTCACAAGAATTCATCTTATCTCAAACCAAGAAATTGAATTAGTACAATGATCATCAAATGCATTGAGAAATTTATTAATTGTAGTATTAAAAACCTAGAATTGGAATCCCGGCTTGTATTTATTGACTCAAAATTACTGCATCTATATTTGTAGATAAATAACCTTAGGCGCCAATGTAGAAATGAATCAAATGGCACTCAAAACACCAAAACGCGTCTCCCTTGATACTAAGTGTCACCTTGTACAACCCACGTGACTTCTCAAGGATGGTGAAGCTGTCTAAATGGGATGCCAAACGCTGAGCTCTATGAGCTACAATTCGGTAGTTAGTTGTTCCTTCAACCTCTACATACAATCTGAAATGAAACTTTGATAGAAAACCCCAAATTCATCATCACTTATCACAATCATGACCTCATACAACCATTTGATTTCAGACTTACATATAATCAGATTGGCAAATATATCAAATTAACAAATGATAGCAGCATTGAAATCTAATGTTATTTTAATGGACATGAAAGTTACAGATTTTTATCTTAAAATCCAAATGATTTAACAATTATGAGAACCTGATATGAAGTCGCAACAATGAAATTTGACTAAAAAATTATCACAATCTTGCACAATGTAAGAATATTCCAAGGTGCCAATATCTGAAATGAAAGAAAACATCACAATCACCATGTGTCCAATGTAGAGGGTTTGACATCAATTCTGAAGCTCATGTGACCGCAATATCTACAATAAAACACTACAAATACCTTGAAAAAAGGTTGTGATTCAATCTGATTTTTTTTAACATCACATAAAAAAATGAATTATCTTATGATCATCGATCCATAGAAGAATCAATGTATATTGGTTATACCGATTTGTTATGTATTGAATATACTTACCGATTTTATTTGTGAAGCATTGGTTAATACATATTGACTGGAGATACTTGTTTATATTGGTTAATAATACTGATCGGTTGTATTTGTTTACATTAGTTAACAATACTGATCGGTTGCATTTAATGATTGATTTCATGAACAACGGTTTACTCATTTGGAGAGGCACGTTAATATAGATTCATGTCTCCTTGAGGAGATATGCCTCTATACTAATTTGCCTCCCATATATGTATTCATTCATTGATCGATCATTGAAGACAAGCATATACAATATTAAATGCAACTCTTTTATATTAGATCAATAAGTAATTTAGAGATAATGTTATCAACATTTCTCTTGTGATTTTTTCATATTCTTATAGTGCATAAAATACACGAGATTTCAGTTGTGAATTCCAAAGTCTTTTATTGGCTGCATACTTGAAAAGAAGACATATTAGCAAAATAAAGAAAATTAAAAGTCATACAATCTGATCACAAACTTTAACATGATATTAGAGCCAGGTTCCTTCTTTAAAATCCTAACCGCTTGAAGGGAGATCGGATTAGATTGAAGGTTGTCAGTGTATAGAACCTTTGGATATTCGAGACAGGTGATGTGAATAATTTGGGTAATGTTCGAGAATGGTGACATCATTCTATGAATTTGCATGATATTTTCTTAATAGTATAGAATATGGATGAGGTCCTAGAACAATGGTTTGCACATAAAAGAGACCCCAAAAGTTAATATTTTACACATACATTTGAATTGTAAAGGAAATACTTGAAATCAAATAAAATAAGATACATATCTCATGATGAAATCAATTTAGAAATACCAACTTTCTGGTGCCCGTGTATAGTTTCGGGGAATTCTGCAACCTGTCCTGGACTGGAAATGTCGAGACGAAGAAAATCCAAATTTTTTTTATCTTTCTGATAGCAGGTAGTCTTTGACCCCGATAAAAGGTCAAAGGCTACATTAATATTTTGAAGGTCAACCTTGACTTTGTTTGCAGATCTCAGAAGTTCGTCGAAAAGGGTATCCAAATCCAAGCTCAGATCCGCAATTCTGCACCTGTACCTGCAAGAAAAAGAAGGTTTTGGTTGTTTGTTTGAGGGGTTTGCCTTGGTCAAACCCCGGTTTGGAATCAACCTTAATATTGATATTGAAATAGAGAATGGAGAATGCTAGCAAGTAGTAAAAGTAGATCTAACAATGAAACTATGTCATTCAATAGATATGCAAATTGTATTATAAATGTTAATATGAAAGCTTGGAATCAACACTAACAAATGTAAACCTAAACCTCCATGATTATATGCTTGGAATTCACTTTGAGGGAAGAATGAATTGGATCTTGAAGATGAACAAAAGATCTTGAAGGAAGATCACACCACCATGATGGATAGATCTAGGGTTTGAATAATGAATCTTGAATGCTTGAACCAAATCCCTTCAAAGGATTGAATGCTTGAATCCTTGATCTTTAATGGAGAACTTGAATGGAGAAGAGAAATTGAATGCTTGAGAATGGATGCTTGCTTAATGAAATGCTTTCTTGATCTCCTTGCTTGAGAGTGCTTGAGCATGAAAACTTGATTGCCAAAACTTGATGGCTTGATCATGAAAGTGGATGGAGAAAATGAGAGAGGAAGGCTTCCTTTTATAGTGATCTAGGGCACAAACCTCTAGAGAAGGCCAACATTGGGGAATTAAATCTCAATTAATCTTAACCCCTAGAAATAGACCCATATTAAATGCAATTTAAAGATTTACGATTCTGAAACCCGAAATGGCCAACCTGGAAGTGGGAAAATAAATATCTTCGAAACCTGACACCTAAAAATCATGGGAACCTAAAATTTGAAATGTGGGTCAAGGACTAGGTCAGGGTCAAGGTCAACTTTGACCTTGAGGTCAAAAACCTCAGGACCTTAATCCAGAGTGTTCAGAAATACAGAAATAAAGTGAAATCAGGTGCAGAGAGAAGCAGAACAGGGGGGAGAAAGCCAAATTCGAGCAAAGACCTAATCAAGGTGGTTGACATAACCCCAGACCACTCACTTGGAGGGATAAATGCTCTTAACATGGAAGTGCTTCCATTTTAAGATGATACATTAAGCCCCCACTTTAGCAAGAGTATGGATTCAATGCAAACTCTCGGTAAAGGAGAAGAAAGAAGAGATCCAAGTGGATTCACAATGAGATACAATAACACTTAGCTAGGGACACAAGCCCCTAGGCTAAGGATTTTAACTCGACATACACGCACGAGGGTGTGAAAAAAGAAAATCAAAAGAACAGTGGTTAGTACTAAATAACCCAAATCAATTAGCATAAGAAACATCGCTAAGAAATATTTCTCATACTAATATCATATTTGGAAAGCTATCATAAAAGCATAAATGATTACATAAGAAAGACAAGAGCAACACTATAAATAACATAGCTTCATAATACAATCCTACTAGCATGAAAGTGAAAGGAGAGAAAGGAGAAAGTGATTTCCTCGCCCAGTAAGATGCCCACCTTACCGTGAATCACCCTAGAGGGAGAGCCCAACAAGTTCACCCATAAACTGTGCTTGCAATTGTAATGCATCTTCTAACGACCTCTAGAATACCCATAGATCTACCTTCTCGTATCACTATGAATATGAAACGCATGTCTCCTCAGGATTTAGCAACTTATGTGTGTTACCTTCAAAAGATTTAGCATATTGGAAATGCATGTCTCTTCAAGATTTAGCAACTTATGTGTGTTACCTTCCAAGATTTAGCATATTGGAAATACGTGTCTCTTCAGGATTTAGCAACTTATGTGCATTACCATTGGAAGATTTAGCATATTTGAAATTGAAAATGCGTGTCTCTTTAAGATTTAGCAACTTATGTGTGTTACCTTCCAAGATTTAGCATATAAATAAATTAAAAAATATAGTACAAGGGAGACCCTATATATGCCCCCCTCCTTATTGTGGTAGAAACATACTATTTTGATATGTTAAGGAAAGGAAAGAACAAGGATAAAGCCTTCTTCAACATCAAGATAATATCCACAAACAACACCCAATCCAAGCCAAGAAGGTCATAGCTCCTATGAGGCCATGAAAGAGACATATGCAAAGAGATATCATGCAAGAAGTGAAAAAGTAACCATTGTGAGGGATAAAACACTATTCAGTTTCCAAGGTGAGAGATATATCAACCATGGAGACCCAATGTCAAAAAGAGGTTGTTATCAAAGACATAGATCCTCAATGCAAACAAAAAATTTTCATGTATAATTAGATATCACATAATAGCTAGATTTTGCTTAACCAAGGAAAGAGGTGGATCCTAGAAAGACAGAAAAGAAGGAGATGGTATCCTTGCCCCCCAAGTGTAGGGACAAAGATGGAAGAGGATACCTACAAGTCACAATTCAAAGAGATATCCTGTTTAGTAATAATGTATACCATATTCTTAGTGAGGGATATTGACCCCTACATCCAAGAGTATAGATAATCGTGAAAAGGATATGTCACTCATGGAAAATGATCCTCAATGAAAGAGATCTTATCAACAAGACCCTCATCATAGAGGAGTGTTTTTAGATAAAATATCATCTTTCAAAGGTGAGAACAAAGATTCAATCATCAAGCCCCCTACAAAGAAGAGGAAGAGGAATCTTTGGAATGAGGGAAACATCTCTAACACCAAAGCAAGGGTAAGAGTTTATAAAGAACATAATTTACAACATAGAGAAGAGGTGATGACCTAGGACAACAACCTATCATATAAAAAGGTTATCCATAATCAAAACATCTATCAATATGATGAAGTAATATTGCAATATAAATAAATACCACTAAGCTAAGGAAAGTAGTTCCCTAGATAAAGAGAAAGAAGGGAGAACCTTGCCCCCCAAGGATGAAAGGAAAGGGATACCTTTGTAAAACACGTCCTAGAAGAGATATCTTGAATAATAGAAGAGAGCAATGGATGAAAAGCTATCATAATACAAACCATGAAAACATAACCAACTAAGCTCAAAGCAGGAACATAATAGATTCTAGAAGACAAAAGGAAATATACCTCTTACCCCCCAGTCTAGAGGAGAAAAGATCTATGTTATATACAAATAGGGGTAAAATTATGAAGAAATCTCAAAGGAGAAGTTTCTTTTCTTTTATCTTTATGGATCAGATAATAAGGAGAAGATACTTTGAAGAATATTTGCACATCATGAACCATAGTTTGAACCTCAACATAAGTGTGGGAAGAACTAGGAATAGTAGATGGAGAATTGGGAATATGAATATTAGGAATCAGATTAAGTAAGATAGGATTAGGATTAGGAAGATTAGGAACTAGATTAAGAAGGATACAATTAGGATTAGGAAGTTTAGGAATACTAAGAAAAGTGTAGGAAGTGATATGAATGGAAGACACAACTGGAGGAACACTTGGAACCATAGTTGGAAAAGGGTTTGAATAGATATAAATAATACTATGGTAAGAAGGCTGTGAGGTAGGATCTTGATGTCCCATAAGATCACCACTAAGAGGAAGAGCATTAAGGGAATTCATATCGTTCAGTGCTAATGCCCCATCACTAGAAGGAATCCCAAATGGAGGTGAAGGATCTATAATATCAGCTTCTTTCGCATAAGGGGAGTGTGTTTTAGAGAATATGTCATCCGCTTGTATCAAAAATTCTTCACGAGGATGGGATAAATAAATGTATTTATCCAAGGGTTCATCCCAAAGAGTAGAATTATGCACAATGGTTTCATGAGGAAGAGAGTAATCAACATCCAAATCCAAATCCAAAGGTTCATCCCAAATAGGAGGATTATCCACAATGGTTTCATGAGGAAGAGAGTAATCAACATCCAAATCCAAAGGTTCATCCCAAATAGAAGGATTATCCACAATGGTTTCTATTATACACTAAGTTTGCACCCTTGTTTCAAGCTTTCTTGGTCTTGATAACCTAGTATAACATGGGAATCATCTCCAGGTTGTGGGACCTATGCTAACTGAGATGAGACCTCTAGATTCTAGGCTGGTTCCTCTTAGATAATAACCTTAATTTGCTTCTTCACATGAAAGTAAATTCTGTAAGGGAAAAGGGATAGAAGGAATGCTAAAGGGGAAATGACTGAAAGCAAACTATCCTATTAGGTGATACACCGAAAAGATGGTATGAATCACAATACAAAGGATGAAATTAGTGCACAAACTTAGGTCTAGTAGATCACAACTCATTGAATAGGTTTGCATCAATATTTCATAAAAGGGTTTGCAATAGAAAGAGGCTATTCAGGGAAAGAAAGAATTTCACAAACAATAACATTCCTAAAAATTTAGACACAATCTACAACCTACAAACAAACATTCACCTCTACAACTAGGTATAGGAATGGGATAGATTGTCAAGGGGTTGAAGTATACCCACAAGAGCATTCAAATCAGATCATCCACAAGAATACACATGAATTGCAGAAAGAAAGAGGGATCAGGAACCCTAAGATATCACTAAAAAACATACACATACTTGATTCATTAAGAGAAAAATTTAGACAAGAAGGCATAGGGACAGAAAGAATGTCACAAAGTACCTTTGCAATATCTAAACAATCAATGAAAGATTATAGACTGTAGAAGCCAGAGGGTAGAAAGAATGTCACAGATAACTCCTAAGAAAGAGAAAAACTCTTTTTACAATTGTAAACTTTGAGCTTCCAAAAGCTCCAAAAACAATATATACATCTCTTTTCCTTACACATAGGCAGGAGTAAAACCTAATTAGGGTTACATGGATTTGCATGGAATAATAAAAAACCCTAATCTTGTCATTTCTAGTCATAAATGCATCCCTGAAATATCCTGGCTGATCAGATATCTGTATTTGCGTATCCATTTCATTACTATATCTGCCTGCAGACAAGCTGCCTTGATCCATCTACCTCTCTGCAACTCAGGCTTGCCATAACTGTTCAAATCTGGTACTTCTTAGATATTTGAATTTAAAAATATAAACGGTCACAGGTGGGGCCAAGCTTTTCCATCAACGACTGATATTTAAACCTTAATCTTACTTTAAAATAGGGCTGTAGATCTTTCCAATTTTCCTTGGGCACCATTTCTAACTTTAACCTTAACTCTACATTCACCTCAGGTTCCCTTTTCCTCTTAGTCGTTGAATCTCCTGACCCTTTTATTAACCCTGGCTTTGTCTAGCGATCACATGACAAGTGTTGATCTTACTTTGATCTGACGGTGTCGCTTTATCTCTGAATGTCTTTAGCATATTCCATTTCATCAGGAGATTACCCGACTGAAGGTAATCTCGCAATTGCTTAATGAAAAAGAATATTCCCTTCTTATTGAGCAATCACCTGAATGAGCTACAAACCTAGGCCCATCTAGCCACTTATCATTATGTGATTTGCTTTCAACTACCTCCTCAGCTTTGACAACTACCAACTGTTCAACTTAAATCAATCCCTTCTGACCAAGGTAATATCTAGCGAATAGGCGACTGAGTAAACTCGAAGTCTCATAAACTTTTACTAACCTAGGGTTTGATTATGAGACTCCCTGACTGAAGAAAATCTAACTCATATTTATCCTCTGCCTTTACCTTGACCTTTTGGATCTGGCAATTCAGCAACTGAGCCTTTATTCTCCAAGTCACCAAACAAAAGAGAATATTCCATTATGGCTTAGAGATTACACGACTAAGGCTTTCTCACAATCGCTGAATGGATTGGAATATTTGGCCTAGACTTCGCGAACATGAGACTAAGCCTTTAGTCGCTGAAACGCTGAATGTTTGGAACATAACCACCAGAATCAAGAGATTGCATGAATACACTGTCGCGTATTCATCGAATGTGAAATATAATTGTTGAGGATTGACTACATTCTGACCTTGACCTAACCCGCACCCATTTGGAGATTCAGTGACAATAAGATTCATTGAGTCTCATAATCATTTTTTTACTGGGGTTAAGTCCTAAGAATAAGTGATTGAGACCATTCTCAAAGTCGCGGAATACTTTCTTAACTATGGGTTATATTATGAGAATAAGCGAACACAAGCCTTCGCCAATTCACTGAAAGATTTGATAACCATTACCTTTTTCACTTCGAGAATCAGTGACCAAAGAGAAACACACTTAACATTCCTTTATTCGGCAAGTTGCTGAATATTTTGGAGCCCATCTAACCAATTCTGAGATCTAGTGAACACACATTCACCCAATCACTAAAAGATTTAGGGCACCGCCAACTTTTCCTGAGATTCAGTGAATAGAGAAAACTTTAAACCTTTGCCAAATTCTTTGTCAAAGCCACCAAAACTAGGGGATATGAGAACATGACTCAGTCGAGTGGTCGCCAAATAATTTCAAGTAGGACCCAGTCATTGCGAGATTAAACTATGACCGTCAGATGAAGGAGCAATCAATGACATTCTCTTGATTGCTGGAGAATTCTGAACTTAGCCACTTGATCTAGAGAACATGAGATAACCGCTTCGCCTGTTCGCTGAAGGTTAACCAGGAACCGCCAGAAAACAAGCGATTACGAGACTAAGCAATCGTTGAATCGCTGAATGAAATTCTTAACTGTGACAATGAATTGGGAGATTTTGCGACTAAAGAGAAACTTAACCAATGGATAACATCGTCGCCAGTTCGCTGAAAGACTTGCTGACCTTAGGTTACATTAGGAGATTACTTGACAAAAGGGAATTTGCTGGATCGGGAGATTGAAAGGAATATTTTGCTGGGTCTTAGAGATCTCACGACCAAGGCATTTTTACAAGGTGCACATGAAAAAAAATGAAAACTTAAGTGGCCGAAAAAGGTAACGATAAAATAGAACAGGGCAAGGGTTTTCTAGGGTTTTTTGCCTCTAACGGTCACATTTTCAAATTAAAAGGCCTTTACTGGGAATTGAATGGATAGGAAATTTTGGGTAACATTTGGCGATTTCTGTTGGATGTCAGCCTACTAGACATTAGATCAGTGGCCTTTAAAAAAATTCATTGGGCATGGAGTCATCTTCTTGAGCATAAAACTTCTTGACAGAGAGGCAAACTTGGAACTGGAGGAACAAAAATGTGCACGAGCACTTCTTGAAAAGAAGGAAAAATTAACCTAGAAAGCAGGGATAGAAAGAAAGGACACATATTTACAGAGATTTACAAGGAGGGATTGACCTCAAAACAGGGCTTCAAATGGAAACCATTAACTGGTATAGGCAAGGTATCTCCCTCAAGAGTTGATAGCTGAAAATCATTAGGCCCCTTGCATTCTGTAATAACAAATGGTCCACCCCAGAAGGAATCAAACCTTTTATGTCTGCCAAGCCTTGATCTGAACTCATCCCACTTGAGGACTATATCTCCAACTTTGAAGCTTCTGGCCCTGGTTCTTTTATCAAAACTTTTCTTTGTTTGTACCTGATGGAACTCCATATCTTTCATGGATTTATCTCTGAGTTCTTCTAACTCTATGAGCTGAGCATACCTGATTTGTAAAGGATCTCCTTCTTCAAATAGGACATATTAAGTGGCTAAGTCCAGAGCTGGCAATTCAGTTGAAATGGACAACTTAGCTTCTTTGTTATATACTAACACATAAGGAGAATTTCCAGTGATTTTCTTTGGGGTAATCCTGTCTAACCATAAGGCAAATTTCAATTTGGTACACAGATCCCTTTGGTTATCCTGCAGAGTTTTCTTGATTATCCTAATCAAGTTCTTGTTAGTTGATTCTGCCAAACCATTGCCCTGAGGGTAGTAATTTGAACTTATATTCAGATAAATGCCATTTCTAATTGCCCATTCTAAGACTTTAAGGTCTGTGAATGCCAATGCATTATCTAATATTATGGAGTCTGGTGTGCCAAATCTATGAATTATATCATCATAAAAACTTAAGACAACACTCTCATTTGATTCTTTCAAGGCAACTACCTCTATCCATCTAGTGAAATAATCTATTGCAGTAATTATCCACTTGTGGCCTGCACTAGATGGAGGATTAATCATGCCAATGAAGTCTATGCCCCATTTCATGAAAGGTTGTTCCGTTCTGATTGGCTGAAGGGGTAGAGCTGCAAGCCTCTTTTTTTTGCAAATATGGCACATTTGATGCATTTTCTCACATAATCATGACTATCTTTAAAGATAGATGGCCAATAGTATCTGACCCTTATGATTTTAAAAGTTGTAGTCCTAGGAGAAAAGTGACCTCCAGAAGGTCCATCATGAAATTCAAATAGGATATCTGCTACCTTTTTTGAATTAATGCATCTTAAAAGGACACCATTGTGATCCTTTCTAAAAAGAACTTCATCTATCAGCACAAAGGGAACAGATTGCAATCTATAATATCTCCTTTTTGCTGAATCTAGGTCTATAGGACATTTTCCTATTTTCAAAAAATGAATCATGTTAGGAAACCAACCTGCTGCCTTAGCATGCTCTTCTGTAGAATGCACAACCAAAGATGCATTCATTTTCTCTGATTTCCATGAACTTTCATCCTCTACCAAATGCTCACAAAGACCTCTTCCTCTAACTAGCTTGGTGATCTGAATATCAATGTCATATTCCATCACCTTGGTAATCCAACCAGATCTTTTTTCATTTAGGTCCTTGGAAAGCAAAAATTCTTTGACATTTGGATGAGTAACTTTCAAGTGTACCTTGCTATGGGTCAATAAATATCTAAATTTTTTAAGACTTTTTACCACAGCGAGTACATGTTTTTCCACAAAAGAGTACCTTTGTTCATACTCTTCTAAACTTTTTCTAAAGAAAGAAATAGGCTGCTCTAATCCATCTAAATTTTCTTGGGTCAACATTGCAGATATAGCTTCTGAACCTCCATAAGCATAAAGGATAAAATCTTTACTGAAATTTGGGTTTAATAGAGCAAGAGCTTCTGTCAAGGCTTCTTTGATAGCTTGGAAATTGGCTTTTCTTTCTTTAGTCCAGTTGAAAATTGAACCTTTCTTTAACATGGCTGTCAAAGGCTTTAGTAAATCTACAATATTAAGTAAGAAACGCCTAACAAAATTAATCCTCCCTATGAAAGATTGAAGGCTTTTCCTATGATGTAGCAAAGGTAGCTCTAGGATGGATGCAATCCTTTCAGGGTCTACTATGATTCCTTCTTTGGACACTATATATCCTAACAATTTCCCCTCATGAACTGCAAACACACATTTCTTGGGATTAAGAGATATCCCAAACTCTCTACACCTTTCAAAGATCTTCCTCAAATGTTTGATACGATCTATTGCATGTTTTGAATAGACAGTTATGTCATCTAAGTAGACCAGTACAAAATTGTACATGAGGCTTTTAAAGGCCATATCCATTTCCTTTTGAAATGTACCACCTGCATTTGACAAACCAAAAGACATTTTTTGATATACCATGGTTCCCCACTTGGTTGTAAATGCAGTCTTGTATTGATCCTGCTTATTAACTAGGATCTAATTGTATCTTGAATAGCCATCCAATAATGAAAATCTCTTGAATCCATAGACACATTGTAAGATTTGTTCCATAGAGGGTAATGGATGGTGGTCTTTTAAAGAGGCCCTGTTAAGATCCCTGAAGTCAACACATAACCTCAATTCCCCATTCTTCTTCCTTACAAGAACAAGGTTGGAAACCCAACTAGTATGCTTGATGGGGTAGATGATACCACTTTCTATCAATTTGAGCACTTCTTTATGCATAAGTGGCTCAAGCTTGGGATTAACAGGCCTCTGCTTTTGCCTTACTAGTTTGGCATTAGGCTCTAATTCAATAGTGTGCTGGGCAAGGGCTGGATTAAAACCTTTAAGGTCTTCGTATTGCCATGCAAACACATCATTGAATTCTTTGAATAATTGGGTGTAGGCCTGCTTTTCTAATTCAATATTTATTTTCCCAAATTGTAAGCTTTTACTTGGTTCCAACTCTAATTCAACACAATGTTCTTGTTGAACTACCAGGCCAACTTTGTTCTTCTTAACTTGATCATCCTTGTTGAAGATAGCTTATAAGGTGACAAGACCTCTAGGCATCTTATTAGACCTAAGTTGTATCACTTGGTCACCATAGTTCTGTAATATTCTATCTTGGTTATGTTCTGAGAAAACATTTTATTCAAACAAGAACTGCTGAATTTGCTCATCATTGTCAAACACTTACCAATTGACATTGTTATCAGGGATAGAAGGTCTGACAATTACTTTGATATGCTGTTGGGTCTCTTCCTTTGAAATACTATTAGGAATGTCATACTGAGATCCAACAACAGCTAATCTATCTGCATTTTGATTTAGCTTCCTAGGGATGGCAACAATATTGAAGGCACAAAAATCTTCAATTGCATCCCAAACTCTATGTTTTTATGCTTTCATGGTGTCATTTTTGGTTGCACTTATCCCTCTCACTTGGCTGACTACTAACTCACTATCACCATAAACTTTTAAGGCTTTAAGCCCTCTCTTCTTAGCCCACTCCAGCCCATTCACTAGACTTTCATATTCTGCAGTGTTGCTAGTGTAGGAGAAACTGAATCTGAAAGCTGGATAGTATCTTTCTCCTTTTGGAGATACTAGCATAGCACCACCACCAAAGCCATGTCTACTTCTAGCACCATCAAAAAATAATTCCCAAATATGATTACTCTGATCCTCTGAATCAGTGTCCTCCTTGAAAAGATTTGGCTCTATGGCATCACTCTCTTGTATTAAATAGCTTCCCAAACCAGCATCCCAAATGACATCTTCTGATTCTCTTTCATCTAGTAAAATATCAGGGATATTTTCTATCTTAGTGTTTGCTTCCCTAATTGTTTGGGAATCATTGCTATCAAATGTAGGGCAGCTAGCATTGATCATGTTGGACACATATGGTTCTATATCGTGCACTGCCAATGATTCAAATTTAATGGTAACCTTGGTAACATATCTTGTGTGGAAAAGAATGTGAGACCAGTTAGAAGAAAGGTAGCCTCCTATTTTGGCTATAAACTCCCTTGACAGACATATGGAAAATAAAGTAGGGAGATCTATGATATATATATCAAGTAGGATGGAGAAATTAGGACTTGCATGGAGGATTAGACTAGTGTCCTTGGCTACACCTATAGTGTTAACTGAGGATCCATCAAGTTGTGTAACCTTCTTTTGGAAGGGTTCATATTTAAGTCCTAGTTGGTTAGCTACCTTTTGGGCATTATAGTACTAGTAGCTCCACTATCTACCATACAATTATGTACTAAGGATTTTCCAATAATTAAAGATACATAAAAGGGAGGTGGTTTTGATTTCCTACCTCAAATGGTATTGGCTTTAAATTTGTGACTTGGAGCCTCCTTTTCTTGATCACTGTTGACCAACATTGGCTTTGCAGTCTCTTTTGCAGGTTGAGGAGTTGCTACTTCTATCATGGCTTTCTTCAAAATCTTAGGTTGTCCTGGGATAGCTAAAGATTCCCACATAGACATGGTAACATTCACCTTCTTCATGTTGTCCACAATGTTGAAAGGTGTCACAGTATGTACTCTTTGTTGTGCCTTTACTATGATAGGCTCTACTTCTTTGCTTGTATGGCCTTCTCTACTTGTAATGGCAGGAGCCTTCTTCAATATGGTGGGAGTAGCTTGCTGTAGTGGTCCTGCAGATGTAGTGGCTTTAGTCCTAGAATCTGCTCACTCCATGTCTTGAGCTCTTCTTTTTGTCTTTGTGTTGGTAGCGATAGAAAATTCATCATTGACTCCATTGAAGTCTTGTTGCTCCCAATTGAAAAGAGCGGTCTCATTATCTTGTGATTCTTGTTGAGGAATTGATCCATTGGATGAGGCTTTCGATTGGACATGTGAGGCATTCTGGACCATTAGAGCTTGGTTCATCCACCCATTTGAGCATAAGGCCTGATTGTGAGGTTGATTACAAGGAAAACACCATTCATTGTCTAAGGCCATATTATTTTGACTAGGAACTACATCCCTGACTGGATTTGCAGAATTAAGAGGTGCAGGGTTATATGGTTGGAATGGTCTTTGATTAAAATTTTGCTTTTGGTAAGCTCCTTGATAACCTCTTTGGTATGGTGACCTATTTTGTGGATAAGGCTGCTCTTGATTCTAATATTGTTGATTAAGACCTTGACTTTGTGGCTAGAAGGGTGGTCTGATTCCTTGCCCTTGCTTCTTTAGGTTTGTCACCTCCTTAGTTAAAGTTTGTAGCAGATTAGTCATTTCTTGCTGACTATTCTTTATTTCTTGCAACTCATGAGAGAAACTTGTCTTTAATTCTTCATTGCTAGCACTAGCCTGAGGTGCTAATATGGTAGGAATAGGGGTAAAAGGAGGTACTTGTAGAGGTGCAATGGGCTGAAGGTTAGGGAAGATGGGCATGGGTGGCCTTCTTGCTATCATGCCTGCCTAAATTAAACAATTTTTTGCCCTGACAGCTATGTCAAAAGCTTGGGGTAAAGAGGTACCACCCATAGATTGGATCATGACAGAGATTTGGCTATTCAAGCTTTGCAAGAAGTAGAGGAAAGCATGATCATCTGATGGCCTTACTGAGACTGGAATTCTATTCCATGTCTTGAGGAATCTATTGTTATAATATGTCATTTGTTCTTGAGGGTCTCTTTTTATGGTTGTTAATTGCTCAACCAAAGACAAGTCTGATTTATCTTCAAAGTGTTTACTCAACGCATCTCCTAGTCCATCCCATGAATTAATGGAACCAACAACTAGAGTTCTAAACCATTCAAGAGCCTTACCCTTGAGGGAAGCTTCTAATAATTTAGTGGCCACATCTTCTTGAGTTATGTTATGTATGCTATAGATAGTGGTCACATCTCTTATGTGTTCAAAAGCCGTTGTTTGTCCTTCACCTATGAAATCAGGTAGACTTTTTAGTGCCACCAAGGGCACATCATGATGTTGAGCAAAGATCAATGGACTTCCTTGGTTGAAATGTGCAAAAGCAAACTACCTAGCCATTGTAGGAGCGGAAACTTGTTGAGTAGCAACTGTGTGAGTTGTATTTGATGCTAGATTTGAATCTTCTTCTAGATCTCTGGTTAGAAATCTTCCTCTTCTTTTAAAGTGAAAGGGAAAAGGTCTCTTTTCTGAATTATCAGGTGATGTAGACTATACTCTTCTTGAAGGGGATGTTCTCTAGGTTGATCTACCTTTGTAGCTTCTTTTGGAGGGAAGTTCTGAGAATTTAGTAGGCTTTGAGCTCCTAGTCTTGATCTTTCTCATAAACTTTAAACAAGGTTGTCCTGAATCCTTACACCAATGGAGTCGCCAAATATACTTTAACAAAAAAAACTTTTGAAAGTCTATATTATGCAATCAATATATCAGAGATAGCATCATCTTTTAAAGATAAACTTCTTTCTGAGTCCCAGAATTGTTATGCCCAAGGTGAGGTGTCTTTGAATCTGAGATTTCAAACTTATAGGAGCACTTTGACATCAATCTGAACTTCAAGTCCCACCGGGCGTGCCAGAAATGTTATACACTAAGTTTGCACCCTTGTTTCAAGCTCTCTTGGTCCTGATAACCTAGTATAACATGGGAATCATCTCTAGGTTTTGGGACCTATGCTAACTGAGATAAGACCTCTAGATTCTAGGTTGGTTCCTCTTGGATAATCACCTTAACTTGCTTCTTGACATGAAAGTAAATTCTCTAAGGGAAAAGGGATAGAAGGAATGCTGAAGGGGAAATGACTGAAAACAAACTATCCTATTAGGTGATACACCGAAAATATGGTATGAATCACAATACAAAGGATGAAATCAGTGCACAAACTTAGGTCTAGTAGATCACAACTCACTGAATAGGTTTGAATCAATATTTCATAGAAGGGTCTGCAATAGAAAGAGGCTATTCAGGGAAAGAAAGATTTTCACAAACAATAGCATTCCTAAGAATTTAGACACAATCTACAGCCTGCAAACAAACATTCACCTCTGCAACTAGGTATAGGAATGAGATAGATTGTCAGGGGGTTGAAGTATACCCACAAGAATACACATGAATTGCAGAAAGAAAGAGGGATTAGGAACCCTAAGATATCACTGAAAAACATACACATACTTGATTCATTAAGAGAAAAATTTAGACAAGAAGGCATAGGGACAGAAAGAATGTCACAAAGTACCTTTGCAATATCTAAACAATCAATGAAAGATTACAGACTGTAGAAGCTAGAGGGCAGAAAGAATGCCATAGATAACTCCTAAGAAAGAGAAAAACTCTTTTTACAATTGTAAACTCTAAGCTTCCAAAAGCTCCAAAACAATATATACATCTCCTTTCCTTGCACATAGGTAGAGGTAAAACCTAATTAGGGTTACATGAATTTGCATGGAATAATAGAAAACCCTAATCCTATCATTTCTGATCATAAATGCATCTCTGAAATATCCTGGCAGATCAGATATTTGTATTTGCATGTCCATTTCATTACTATATCTACCTGCAGACAAGCCACCTTGATCCATCTACCTCTCTGTAACTTAGGCTTGCCATAACTGTTCAAATCTAGTACTTCTCATATATTTGAATTTAAAAATATAAACAGTCACAGGTGGCGCTAAGATTTTCCATCAATGACTGATATTTAAACCTTAATCTTACTTTAAAACAAGGCTGTAGATCTTTCCAATTTTCCCCGGGCACCATTTCTGACTTTAACCTTAACTCTACATTCACCTCAGGTTCCCTTTTCCTCTTAGTCACTGAATCTCCTGACCCTTTTATTAACCCTAGCTTTGTCTAGCGATCACACGACAAGTGTTGATCTTACTTTGATCTGACAGTGTCGCTTTATCTCTGAATGTCTTTAGCATATTCCATTTCATCACGAGATTACCCGACTGAAGGTAATCTCACAATCGCTTAATGAAAAAGAATATTCCCTTCTTATTGAGCGATCACCTGACTAAGCTACAAACCTAGGCCCATCTAGCCACTTGTCATTATGTGATTTTCTTTCAACTGCCTCCTCATCTCTAACAACCGCCAACTGTTCAACTTAAATCAATCCCTTCTGACCAAGGTAATATCTAGCGAATAGGCATCTAAGTGAACTCGAAGTCTCATAAAATTTTGCTAACCCAAGGTTTGATTATGAGACTAAAGAAAATCTAACTCATATTTAACCTCTGCCTTTACGTTGACCTTTTGGATCTGGCGATTCAATGACAGAGCCTTTATTCTCCAAGTCGCCATACAAAAGAGACTATTCCATTATGGCTTAGAGATTATTCGACTAAAGCTTTCTCACAATTGTTGAATGGATTAGAATATTCAGCCTGGACTTTGCGAACATGAGACTGAGCCTTTAGTCGCTAAAACGTTGAATGTTTGGAACATAACCGCCATAATCAAAAGATTGCGCAAACACACTGTCGCGTATTTGCCGAATGTGAAATATAATTGCCGGGGACTGACTACATTCTGACCTTGACCTAACCCACACCCATCTAGAGATGCAGCGACAATAAGATTTGCTGAGTCTCATAATCATTTTCTTTACTGGGGTTAAGTCCTAAGAATAAGTGACCGAGACCATTCTTGAAGTCATAGAATACTTTCTTAACTATGGGTTATATTATGAGAATAAGCGAACACAAGCCTTTGCCAATTCACTGAAAGATTTGCTAACCATTGTATGCACCCTAAAATGGTCGCCTAGACTTTGGGCCCCATTTATTTGATTTATCAACCCTGAATCATTTTGATCAATAATCAATATTTTCAACATTATCAATTTCTTGATCAAGTCTTAATTTCGATCATATATTGGATTTTATCCTTGGGCTAATCATTTATCCTAAGTCTTTATTTGATTAAAAGGAATATTTCCTCCCCTTTTGATTAAATAAAAAGCCCCACCTTTCCTCTTATCCTAAGTTGCACAAATAAAGCATTATTCCTATTTTACAAAAAGGAAAAAAGCACTTTTGTCTCACATGAACACAAAGTCAATTCCTATTGGAGGATACTTGTGCACATGGATCACTCCTCTTTCAAGCTCCACCACCGATTAAGACTTTTTGCCTCTTAATCTTGATGGCCCATTCCTTTGCATTTCTTATAAAAGGAGAGCTCTCTCCTTCATTTGCATATATCACATTTTTATGCTAACCTTATGTTGCAGGAATCATTGAAGACTTTGAAGCCTTTTTGAGATCATTGTTGCATCCCACTTTAGACTTCTTCATTTTCTTCATAGTTAGTTTACATTCTTGCATAATAGTTTCATTTCCATGGCTTTCATAGCTTAGTTTCTTTTATGCAATAGATAACTTCACATAGCTTAATAGGAGGAATTTGTAATACTTGTTCTTTTTATTTCATAGCTTAGTTTGCATTGCATTTTTCATTTCCATAGACTAGTTTGCATTGCATTTTCATAGTGATTCTTGAGGATATTGGTACTTTTGCCCTTGTCCTCATTTGAATCTCTCATTGTGTGGTTGACTAGCAAGGTCACAAGCTTGTAGCTCTAGCTGAGAGCAAATACATCATAGTCCCTTGCAACTCCATGCATAGAGAGCTATGAGCCACTTTGTGAGGTCTCATTCTTGAGCAACCTTGCATATAATGGTTCATAGAAGTGCACCATTTTAGTGTGTACATTTCTGGCGCCCATCGTGGGGCAGAGTAGATAGGCTTTGTCCTTTAGTTTCTTGCATTTTCGTCATTTTTTGGATTATTTTTCAGAAATTTTGCAATCTCTAGCTTTTTTTCTCAGAATATCGCGTGATACTTCTCAGGTATATCGCGCGATATACCTTACTATACCAGTGTGACACTTCGCCCCAGAGAAGAATCACCTAGCAGTATTAAGGTATATCGCCTGGTGTCATGCGAAGTATCACCCACGTATAGAGAAGTATATTGTCTGAACTGAGGTATATCGCACGGGTATAGAAAACTATATCGCGCGATACTGGTGAAGTTTGAGGAATATCGCCTGATCTGAAAGAGACCTGCAGTTCAAGTTTTATCATCTGAATCTGATCATATTTAGTTTGCTGGTTTGCTTTATTGTATTTAGATAGGTCTAACCTACATCTTTTAGCTTAGGTAAACTGGTTTCTTGCAATTATTTTCATTTAGATTTTGGCTTTTGCTAACTTTGTGGGTCTAACTAGTTGTGGTTGTAGGTGCCTTTGCTTGAGAAGCTTGCCAAAAAAATCGCATGTCAAAGAGGGCTACTAACAGTTTTTGCAGGGCTGCCCAAAAAGCATAAAAACAAAATTTTTTTTTTTGCTTGTGATTTATTTCCTTTCAAGTGTGGCATTCAATAATTGCATTAGGAATTTTAAAACCTTGTGAAAGGGATCTTGAGGTGGTAGGAGAAATATGCTCTTCACCTTTAGGTGAACCAGAAAATCCTGACCCATCTTAAGGTTTTTGGAAGCAAGGGGGTAATCAAATTTTGCTTGGGGTGTTTGGGAGAAGTTTTTGAGATAGGGGAGTATGCTCTTCACCCTCATGGTGAACCAAAAACCTTGAACCTCAAAAATCATCCATTTTTTGTTTAGCTTAGGATCCTTTAGCGGGCCTACTCTTGAGCAATCAAGAGGAATGACCCAAGTGGGGACAACCTTGTCATCATTTTCCTTGGTGACGAGTGATTCTAACTCACTATAATCTCAAGGCTATCGAGGACACAAAACCTTGGTAGACATAACACTTGTCTTCTCTTGATGTGAGTAGCTCATGGGATTGCGACCATGGGGAAAACATTGAGCAAGAATGCTTAAGGTACTCTTGCGGCCGTGAGGTCCTAGTCCTTTATGAGGAGCAAGAGGGGTGTTGTGAATGGAAGCCCTTATTAAGAACCATTAGATAGAAGCCACCTTGTTTAGCCACTTATCTTCTTAGTGCAAGGATTGATCCAAGTGGTTTACCCGAATCACCTTAAGATACTCACCATATGTGTCCCTTTGGTTGTGTCATTTGAAACTTCCACGACAAAGCCAATATCTCTCATGGTTAACCACTTGGTGTGAGGCAAAGGGGCATCAAGTTGTGGGCTAAGTTGGTAAGTATTGAGCCTTGACTTTTTAGGATAGATTTGCTTGAATTGTCTTCGATTGTGTGATGCCAGTGTAAACATTCTCACATACAAACGATCGGTAGCATTCATAAGGTGATTTTTCAATTCTGATATCACAAGTGTTTGTCTTGGCAAGGTTGCTTTTGCCCTTGTTTCAAGTGTTTTGAGATATGTTTGATCCCTCACTGTTTGCAAACCTGTCAAAATTCTACTGATATTGTGACTAAAATCAAAGACATCAACCCTCAGACTGAAAATTTTGACCAAGCAGACCCAAAGACGCAAATTTTACACAGTTCTAGTCAAGAGTTAAGTAATCTTGCAACAGTATTGCGTCCTTTAGAGCAAAGTATCACGTGATACTTCGCAGGTTTGAAAAGTATTGCTTGCTTTGAGAAGAAATATCGCGCGATAGTTCGCCCTTGGCAGACTATCGCCTGACCTGCCTGGTGTGTATCACCTGACTATTATAAGGTATATCACCTGGCATAAGGTGAAGTATCACGTGGTTATAGGTATATCACCCCAGTAGCCTGGAGTATATCACCTGAGTAATTTTTGTCGTGCTTGAAATTTGGTCAGTTTCAATTGTTGTCAGTCAGGTTAAGTCTTGGAGTAGGCTTCTTGCTTTGACGTTTAAGACCTGTCTTGACTCTAAATTTCTGGTTTAGTCCTCCGGGATAGCATCATCCGATTTATGAAATCACTTTGGGAATAATTGTCAAATTAGAAGGCCATTCTTGGTGCCAAGGTTCATCTCTAAGATTGTTAGCTACATTCTTGGAAAATTTTAGTGCTCTTATTGTCCAAATCGCTTTCACTTAAATCTCAATTTTAATTATATTTTTGGCCTAGTCCAACCTCCTGGTTCAAAAGTGTAAGGGTAGTCACCCTTTGATTTGAAGCACCTCTTTGATAGTGTTGGTAAAGCCCCTTTTTTATCTTTTCATTTCTCTTTGGACAATAGAGGACTTTGATTATCCTAGTTTGGCGCTGACACTTTGAGAGGTCGCCTTATCATTGAGAGTATCTTTCTTTCATGTCAATTACAACAAGGTACCAAGTTAATCAAGGGAAGTGACCCCCTGTTGCCTTTAGCCAGTTACCACCAGTTAAGACTTGTTGACAGCATAAGGGAAAAGGACCCCTTTTTGATCAATCACCTAAGAGTGAATCTGAGGTTTGTTTTAATCCGAAAGCTAATCCTAGTGAAGTGAGCACCTCTTTTGTACCACTTTCATCAAGTATGGACATGAGTTACACTTTCACTCGACAACAAAGAGAAGCCATGAATCAAACTCTTGAGGATATCTTCCAACAACATAGGAGAGAGTACGGTGGTTCTTCTCACACTAGTCCACTCGGGTCACCTCCCAACAACGCAAGGTATTTTGATGCTCACCAACGAGCTGAGAGACATCATAAGCAAGCTCACTCAAATTTAGGGTCACAACACGAGGACTAGAACAACAAATCTAGTGATCACCACATAAACATAGCCAATGCAATAAGGCATTCAAGACCATCCTCTCCACTTAAAGATACCTCTCGATATGCAAATACGAGATTGAAAAGCATTGAGAGGGAGAAGCAAGCCTATTTGGATGAACAAGCTGCCAAAAAGGAAAAATTTAGACAACTCGAAGAAGAGGAACGTGTGTTATTGGACATAAAGAAGAGAGTCACCCAAGAAGAAGAAGATAGACTCTACGCACAACAACTCCAAAGCCGATTCAACGGGAGGGGAACCAATAGTGGGACCAACTCACCCCCATCTACCCCTTCGCCAAGTCCTAGAAGAAGATCAAGGACACCCTCACGATCCCCAAGTCCTAGAGGAAGAAGGGTTTCAAGATATGATCATCATGGGAGACGATCACCTCATAGACATTCAAAGCAACCCTCCCAACGAGCACATCATGGCTCACAACATGGAGGAAGTTATGCCAAATTTGATCATATGGATTTTATGACTATGCAACAAGAACCATCCTTTCAAGCGTATGTGGAATGATATGTGGAACAAAACAAGGATCAATTCCTAGAAAGCCTTATCAACAAAGGCGCTAAGGTTCCATATGATTTTGACATCCACCAAAAGATTAAGAAATAGAATCCTTCAACCAATGAGGTGATCATGCAAATGCAAAAGGATATAGAAAGGATGAGGGCTCCTAAGAGCACATTTAATTTGGACTCCATATGTCCCAACCCAATTGACAAGAGTGTGGTGTTGGTTGAGCTCCCTAAGAAAGTTGAGTTTCCAACCTATGACAAATATGATGGCATTGGTGACCCTCATGACCATGTTCGACAGTTCTACATAATGAGCTTTTCTTTTCATCATGAAGACTCCTACTTGATGAGATTATTTTCGAGGAGTCTCAAAGGCCAAGCCATGGAGTGGTTCACCAACCTCACTCCTCCAGTAAAGTCATTTAAAGAACTCATCCAAAGATTTGTTCAGCATTTTGCTTATAATCTATCAAGGTCAGTTACAATGCTTGATTTGTGCAAGCTTAAACAAAATCAAGGAGAACCTTTTGTCACTTTCCTACAAAGATGGAGACGTTTGTGCTCAAAATATCCAAGGACAATTCCTGAGGAGGAAAGAATCGACATCATTGTGAGTAATTTAGTGCCGGAATTACGATATGAGGTAAGAAAAATACCATTTAATTCTTTTGATACCATGGTAGAAGTGGCATGTCCCATAGAAGATGTCCTAAAAGAACAAGGAATCTTGGCCAAATCAACCAATAACAACAATGGCCAAAACAACAACAATCATGGTTATAAGGACAAAAAGAACTCCTATTGGAACAAGAATAAACAGGTGGTCAATGACGGAGTTTTTGACTCACCACAAACTAAGAATGAAGGAGTTCTTAATCTCTCCAATGCGGTACAAGCCATGAAGCTGCAAGCGTCCTTAGGACAACAAGAAATAAATCCAAGTATCAAGGGAAACCCAAGAAGGAAAAGAGACAATTCACCAAACTTGGGGACTCTTATGCAGACATTTTCAAGACACTAATTGCTCATAATTTGGTGCAACCTCAGGATCCTGCCAAGCACCGTATACCCAATCCTAAACCTCATTGGTGGGATGAGAAAGCCTTTTGTGTCTTCCACAATGGAATTGGACATGATATAGAAAATTGTTTTAGGCTTAAAAATCTCATCCAAGACCTCATTGAAAGTGGGCGATTACAAGTTGATGGTTTAACCACTAATGTGGATCATAAGGCTTTTAAGGAACCATTGCCCAAATATGAAAAAGTGGAAAATTCTAACAACAAGCATGGCAAGGCTGCTATCAACTATACATACACAAATGCTGAAAATGTGATTAACATGCTTGAAGTGGCTGATGATAATATCAACATGATGAATGGGAAAGATCCTTATGGATATGATGTGGATTCAACTCCTATGTCTGATGAAAGACCCGTTGTGCTGCTAAGAGGTCCTCACTCATGAAGAATGCCCCAATCCCTCAATGCTGTCACTAGGGGTCAGGCTCAAGCTCCCATTATTATCAGAGGTCCTAGCACTAGCAAGTCTAAGAAGCCCATGTCCAAGGGCGTTCCTCCTAAATCTATCGTTGGTCATGATTCCAATTATAATCTTATTGACCAATAACAACGTACACCCGCACAGATATCTATTTTTGAACTTTTAGAATTGTCCCCTAAGCACAAGCGTGTCCTTGAGGATGCTTTGCGAGCAGCCAGTGTCCCTAACAACTTAGATATTGATCAATTCCAGAATATGGTCAACCATTTGGCTAGCCCTCATTACCTCACTTTCTCAGAAGAAGATGACAAATCCATCAGTCACCCGCATAACTTGGCCTTACACATCGAAGTTATGATTCATAAAACCCATGTCAGGCGTGTATTGATAGATGGGGGTGTGGGGCTCAATATTTGTACAATGAGTTTGTTGAAGGCTCTAGGATATTCTGAAGATGTCATTGACACAAGGAAAAAGATCACAATCAAGGCGTATGATGAAGCAGAAAGAAGTTCTAAGGGATTGGCCGTTTTGCCTATTCGCATTGGTCCAGTAGAAAAGGATATCTTATTTCAAATTTTTGATGTTGGACCTTTAGCCTACAACATTTTTCTAGGTAGGCCATGGATTCATGAAATGAAAGTAGTCCCATCAACGTATCACCAGTGTGTTAAATTTCCCCATAATGGTGTCGAGATTTGTATAACTGGAGATAGTGCTTTGTCAGTTAATAATATTTCTGTGGGATCACATGTACCTTTGAATAGGGAAGCTGACAGTTCTAGTGTCTCACTTGAACCATGCAAGAAGAAGTTTAAGACCATAGATCTCGGGATGGGAGATTATAAAATTGATTCTTTTACAAAAATGCCAATCTCTCCTAGGTCTTATGGGAAACCATCCCCACATATGAAACCTTCATCATCAGCAATGACATTATTTGGAAAATTTATTGAGTCTTCAGTTCCTATTCAGGAAGAGAAAGAGGAAGTTGCCATAAGAGACTAGATCTATCATGAGGAAAAATACCAACACAATGAGAACTTTGCTCCTTCACCTATAGCTTATGGGCGAGGGTATACATTGGTTAAGAATATGGGTTATCCAGGATATGGTCCCCTTAGCCATAGGTTGGATGCTAAAGCTGAGCCTCTTAACCATGCCCTTTTTGGACGAAAGAATAAGTCAACAGTTGGCTTAGGTTTTGAAAATAAGAAGAAGAAAGGTGTCCCTGTCCCAGCTGTGACGGACAGTGACAGTAATTCAGATTACACACCTGATCTTTCTAATCAACAAGATGTGTCTGATGATTGGGTGCCCTCAACAAATCTCCTCTGGGGAGATTCCACAGATTTGATAATTGACGGTCCTAGTATCCCAGCTGCAACGGATAGTGACTATATGACTGCTAGATTGACAATGGAAAGTGTTGCTATCCTAGCTGCGATGGATAGTACCAATGCTAGCACTAGAGAAGGGGAAACCTTTCCAAACCTTGAGGCTTCTACATCACGAGGCCCAAATGATGATTTAGAAACTGACTCAGATGAGTTTGAATGGGATTCACTTTCAGATGCAACAGTTGATTTAGATATGGATGTTGTCCATACATATAGTATTCAACCTGATGCAGCCATCAAGCTTAGTGTAGGACTAGAGGATTGTACTCCTCGAATTACCTTAGTGGACGATGCTTCATTTGGTAGGATGAGTCCTAATTCGGGTATCTTAGGAGAAGACTTGATGAATCCCAATTATATGGTCACCAGAGATAACACCTTTCACATAAATAACATTGAACCAGTCATTGACCTACCCCTAGTTCACTATGACCTAATTGACTGGTCTCAGTGGCATCACGAGCCTAGATTCCTCACTTTTCAAAATGACTATGAACTTGCCTACTATCTGAATGCTCTTGAACCCATGGCTTCTTCCACCAGTGAACTGACAACAAGTATGACGGAGCCTGATATTAAGTACCTCAGTCTAAAAATAAAAGAAAAAGAAAGAAAGAAAAATAGGTCTGATGGCGAAAACCACTTTGTGGTGGTATTAGAAACAAAAATAGTAAAAAGAAATGATGTATCCGAGGGTGAAAACCTCTTTGAGGCACCTAAGGATGGGGTACTTAATAACTTGCTGAGTTATTTTTAGGACAGATCATCAGTATTGATTGAGCCAACAAAACTAGTTAATTTGAACATAGAAGAAGCTCCTCAAATAATTTATCTTGCTCAGTCTTTATCAGAAGAAGAGACCAAGGCGTATATGCAATTCTTACAAATGAAGAAAATTAATTTTGCATGGACCTATTCGGACATGCCAGGGCTTGACACAAATCTTATAATGCATCACTTATCCATAGCTCCAGGAGTCAAACCAGTGAAACAGAGACTCAGAAAAATGCATCCACATGTGGCTCTCCTTGTCAAAAAAGAATTAGAAAAACTTTTGGGAGCTGGATTCATCAGAGCCATCGATTATGTAGAATGGATCTCAAACATAGTACCAGTTTCCAAACATGATGGGTCCATTCGTGTATGCACAGATTTTAGAGATTTAAACAAAGCATGCCC
This sequence comes from Chamaecyparis obtusa, assembly GCA_027943335.1. Taxonomy (NCBI): domain Eukaryota; kingdom Viridiplantae; phylum Streptophyta; class Pinopsida; order Cupressales; family Cupressaceae; genus Chamaecyparis; species Chamaecyparis obtusa. Next base: position 297,804 of record BSBK01003191.1, read on the forward strand.
AAAGGATGATTTTCCACTTCCAAACATTGACATGATAGTGGACATGACAGCAGGTTATGAAATATACTCTCTAATGGATGGTTTCTCAAGATATAATCAAATTAAAATAGCTCCTGAAGACCAAGAGAAAATAGCATTCACATGTGCATGGGGAACCTATTGCTGGAACGTCATACCATTTGGGTTAAAGAATGCAGGAGCAACATACCAACGAGCTATGACCACAATTTTTCATGATATGATGCATAAGAACATGGAAGATTATGTGGATGATACCTTGGCTAAATCAAGAAAACGGGATGCACACCTTACCAATTTGGAAGTAATTCTAGATCGCATGGAACAGTTTCAACTCAGGTTAAATCCAAAGAAGTGCGCATTTGGTGTCACCTGAGGCAAACTTTTAGGATTTATAATATCAGCAAAAGGCATAGAGGTTGATCCCGAAAAGGTCCAAGCAATTTTAGATATGCCACCTCCAAGAAACATTAGTCAGATGAGAAGTCTTCAGGGACGACTCCAGTCAATTAGGAGGTTTATCTCACAGCTGGTAGATAGAGCACAACCCTTTAATAAGATGCTGCATAAAGGTGCTTCTTGTGTATGGAATGAGGATTGTCAAAAGAGCCTTAATCAAATAAAATAGTATTTGGCTAATCCTCCAATTTTGATGCCGCCTATTCCTGAGAGACCATTGATTTTATACATTTCGGCAACCGAGTCTTCCTTAGGGGCATTGTTGGCTCAATTAGATGATACTAGGAAAGAAAGGGCCATATACTATATTAGCCATACTCTAGTCTCCTATGAGATCAATTATAATAACATTGAGAAGTCTTGTCTTGCAGTGGTGTTTGCTTCTCAAAAGTTGTGACACTATATGCTCGCTCACATTGTACATTTGGTTGCGAAAATTGATCCTCTTAAGTACTTGCTTAGTAAGGCTACCCTCACGGGTAGACTTGCTAAATGGATGATAGTTTGAACTGAATTTGACATAGAGTACGTTGAAAGGAAGGCCATAAAAGGGCAAGCTATTGCTGACCAATTAGCTGACTTCCCAGTTGAAGATAGTATGCCTATTCAGGTAGAATTTTGAGATGAAAACATATTGTATATGACTACTCGCACTTGGAAAATGTTCTTTGATGGTTCCCACATGCAAAATGGATCAGGTGCTGGAGTATTATTTGTCTCTCCACATGGGTACAATATTCCAAAGTCGTACAAACTTTTATTCCCATGTATGAATAATATTGCAGAATATGAAGCTTTAACCAATGGATTGAGAATGGCTATAGAATGGAACATAACAGAGTTACATGTCTTTGGGGATTCTCAATTAATCATCAACCAAGTCAATGAGGAATATCAAACCAAGGATGATAAATTGATACCCTACAAAAAGATGGTTGACTCATTGAAACGTTACTTTACCTTTGTGACGTTTCAACAGATCCCTAGGTCAGAGAACAAAGTTGCAGATGCCATGGCCACATTAGCTTCACTCCTTCAGTTGGAGACACATGAATCAAGGTTCGAATTCATGGTGGAAGAGCTACACCATCCCATCTTTGACTCATCTGAAAGCCATGTCATTTGTACCATTGTCACACATGAGTCTTCCTGATATGGTGCTATCTATTCATATCTTCATGATGGCATCATCCCCGACACATTCAATCATTCTGAATGCTGAAACCTCATCCCTAATGCCTCTCACCACACCCTTATCTCTGGTGATTTATATAGGAGGGGTTTAGATGGGACGCTCCTTAGGTGCTTGGAAAAGGAGGAATCCGACCAAGCGTTAGTTGACATCCATGAGGGCATTTGTGGTGGACATTCTAATGGTCTTGCCATGGCCCGAAGGTTGCTTAGGGTGGGATATTATTGGCCCACGATGTAGATAGACGCAGTAGCCTTTGCTAAGTCTTGTGAAAAATGTCAAAAACATGGAAACCTGATTCATGCTCCAAGTAGGGAGCTGATTCCTTCTGTTTCTCATTGGCCATTTCAGCGCTAGGCCTTTGATCTGGTTGGGCAGATTCATCCCAACTCATCAGGTGGACATAAGTTCATTATTACTACCACTGACTACTTCATAAAATGGGTGGAAGCTGTGCCACTTTCTGTCACTTCAGGGAAGACTATCTCTTTGTTCATCTTGAATCATATTATTTGCCGATTTGGAGTGCCTTCTGAGATTATCACTGATAACGGAGGTCAATTCAAGAATAAGGACCTAAAGCATTTATGCAAAAAGTTTAAAATCAAGCAACATTGGTCCTCCATCTACTTTCCACAGGGAAACGGATAGGTAGAAGCCTCCAACAAAACCATTCTTAAGATCCTTCATAGGACAGTGAACAAGAATGGTAGGGATTGGCATTTGCAAATCAATCCCGCACTATGGGCTTACAAAACTAGCATTCGTACACCTATAGGAGCTACTCCTTTTTCTCTCACCTATGGTGCTGAAGTAGTATTGCCTTTAGAAGTCGAGATACCATCACTTAAAGTCTCACTCAAAGGACTGATAACAGATGAGGATTACCGTGCCATGAGGTTATAGGAACTAGAACTTCTAGATGAGAAGCATAAGGCTTCCTTTGATCATATGAGAGTGTATCAGAAGCGTATGTCCAAGGCATTCAACAAGAAGGTTCACCCTAGAGAGTTTCAGATAGGTGATCTTGTTTTGTGAGAGAACCCTAAGAACCAACAGAACATAGAACAAAAGGGCAAGTTTGAACCTAATTGGCTTGGACCATATGTCATTACAGCTGCTTTTGGTACAGGTGCATATTTACTGTCAGATCCAGATGGGGAACAGCTCCCTGATCCCATCAACATTTTGCACCTCAAGAAGCTCTATCCTTGATGCCCATTTCAGTCTAGGGGGCATCCTTTGTACATATTTTATGATCTTGAAAAAATACCAAAAAATTCATATATGATGCTGAAAAAATCCTAAAAGGTATAAAAAATCCTGAAAAAAATACAAAAAAATAAAAATAAAAATTCAAAAATTCAAAAAATAAGAAAAAATGCCTTAGTGAAAACCTAGAAACAGGCGCCTTGGTAGCAAAAATACAAAAAAAAGAAAAAAGAAAAAATTGCAATAAATTCAAGTGGTGAAAACTTGGAAACAGGTGCTACTTGAGGCCTTTGCACCCTTGTCTTTTAACACGCGTCCTCGACAGTGAACCTTTCTCCATCATGTCTTGACCTTATGTGGCGTAGTCTGGAATTGGTCTTTATCTTTGTCAAGGGGGCATAACTATTAGCATAGGTCCTTTAGGTGCATTTTGTCTCTTGGGGCATTTCACAACAGGTGTTTTCCAACACTACCCCAGACAGTGTTTTTCAACACTACCCTTACGTCGAGTGTTTCTTAACACTTATCAGATGTCTTTCTCAATAGTCTAAGTATGATGCAATATTACTCATTTGCAGATGCGATACTCAGAGTTTGACTCTTTGACCAACACACATGCACTTAAACAATCAACTCGCTTGAAATATGTTGACTTTATTTTTCTTTGTGTGCTGTCTATGAAGATTTCTTTGATGAGTGGTCTCTCCCTGAGAAGTTTTCGATGATGCATAGCTAGAAGACTAAGGGTATGAGAACATGTTTTATTTCTTTATCTGCTTGTGGGTATATTTTGTTGATCCTAACTGACATGAGCATTTATGCTGGTCCTACTTGACACTATGGATTGACAGGGTATTATCCTTGACTGTTTTGCGAGTGCATGCTTCTAATTATCCTGACTTTCATATGTCTTGATACCAGCATAATCTCGCCATATCAAAATTTAGGTGATCTCACTGCATTAGTCATCTTGACCTCTATGTCTTTGATGCCTAGGTGGGATTTCCACATTTCTATCTGATAAAGATCATATTCATATCCACATAGTCATACTAGTGTGCATTGTATGATCTTACGATGCTACCAATACTGCTCGATGATGATAATTAGATGTCTATAAGTGTTGTGACCTTGAAAGTCAACCACTTTTCATAGTAGCTTGCATTTTAGGTTCATGTTAGTTTAGTTTTGCATCTTGCATATGGAGAGAGCTCTCCTTTTCCTCTTACGTGGACCTGTCAGTCAACTGCGCTCACCTTTCCTTCTTCTCGATCATGTCTTTCACTCCTTGTCTTTTTCATCTTGAACTTGTTCCTATTCATCACAAGGGGTTAATCATATCATCATATCTATATCACAACTGTCATTTTCAGAAACATGGGTCTATATCATACACATGAGAATTAACCATACATCTATGAGAGAGAACATACATGAGCATATACATAAACATTTTGAGCAAAATGACAAGACAATATACATAAACTGATACATCCATCACAAGAGAGACATAAACACATGATATAATCGAACATCCAGTAATCTCATATATACATCAATGTCATGATACAATATACAATATGGGATCCCAAAATCTGGATCAATGTCTCAAGATATGTCCAACATCTAACCCTACACCTAAGACTGACTGCCACCCTCATGTCCTAGTGCTGGTGGAGGTGGTGCTGGATCAGAAACTACATCTAATCTACCCACTACTACAGAGTATGACGGCGCTCTCCAATCCTCTAGGACTACCTGAATGTAGAGGCCATAATAATATGCAGCTCGCGCTGCCTCTCTCTGTCTCTCTGCCAGGGCAACCTGTAGCTGCCTCTCCCGACACTCTGCCTCTACTCTCTGATCAGTGAGTTGCTACTCTGTCACTGCTATAGTAATCCTGAGCTATAATATCTCAGCCTTAAGAGCCTGTATCCTCGCTCTTAGATCATCTCTACCCGCAGGCTGATCCTATTGTGCCTCTGCCTGTCGGCGAGCTGGTCTTGCCTCATCCTCAAGTGTCACCGATCTCTGTCCCCGTGACCATTTTCAGCCACCTAATCTAGATCCCTCCCCTCTCTCCATCCTCCTCCCTCTCCCCCTCCAGCCATCCCCTTTGTCTCCTCTGCCCCCCCCATCATCCCCTTCGTCTCCCCCTATATTGGTACCTATGCATCTGGTATCATGAACTGAGGGAACGGCACCCTCCGTCGCTCTACCCTGTATGCTGCATCAGCCCCTGCATCTACCACATCTAGGTGATACTCCCAGGGCTTGCTCCTGATACCCACTATCTTTGCGACTGCTTGCTGGTAGTCTAACATGGGTAGCCACCCATGTCCCTCCTCATCCCTAACCTGGGCGTATGTAGTGGTCTCTATCGAGACTCACTGCTGCCTCCCAAACTGCCGCCATACCTGAGTGATGCAAAATCTCTCTACTATCTCTGGGTGTCAGCTTACTAATGGCTGAGTGCACAGCATGTAACTCAACTCCTCATCTGCATCACTCCACCCCTCCACATCCCTGTATGGCCTCCATGTGAAAGCGACCATCTCATCCAGGATCCTCTGATAGTATGTCACATCCCAACTATGAGCATGTGATATGAACCCCACATATCTATATATGTATGGGTGCCTCCTCTCCCTCAGCTGAACCCTCGGGTGCATCACCGCGATGTGCTCCCATACCCACACCTGTGCCAAGATGGCACCGCAAGCCCATGACGTGTTGTCCCTATACACAATCTCGTGTAGCTCATGATACATCTCCGCTAGAATGGCTGGTCCCCATGCCATCCGATGAGGTCTGCCTACCAAGTCCATCAGTAACCTGGCCCATCCGAGCGGGAATCCCTTCTGACTGTGATCAGTCATCAGGATCTGTGAAATGATCGATGCCACAATACATGGCACCGAAAAATCTCTACTAAAATCCTCTACCAGCCTCTCCCAGCTAACATGCCGATCAAGGATAGTCACATCCTGGAACATCTCCTGGATCATCTGTCACCCCTCGGTCACATCCTGATCATAGTATACCTGTGCCATCACATGAATCATGTTAGTTTTCATCATATGGAAATATTACACTTACACAATTTAAAAATATGATTCTACTTACAGGCTCGCCGTGACATGGCACTCGTAGCATCCTGTACACATCCTCTAGCGTGATGGATGCCTCACCTGTGGGAAGATGGAAGGTGTTGTGCTTGCTATGCCATCTCTCGGCAAGCGCAGTCAACAACCCATGGCTAGCTCTGATGTCTAGGTATCTTAGTAAATACCTAAATCCCATAGTCCTAATGTCAGCATTGCCCAGATCATCTAGATCTCAGACACACCTCAGTCTAGTCACCTTCGGCGCTCTGATGATCAGCACTAGAAAGACCTCCTGCAAGCCATTAAACCAAGCCAGTTGTTAGAACATATCATGATGGATGTCTAAAACTCAGTATCACACATCTTTAAACACATAATATTGTCTGGACCCATGTCATTTTTGCTCAAAATACTTAAAATTTCAAAATTTTCCCTTCGGCGATACTGCTTTTTTGGAGAAGTATCGCGTGATACTTCTCCCTATAGTGGTGCGATATACTTTGGGTCGTGTGATACTTCACCCGGTATCGCATGATATTTCACCCAGTATCGTGCGATACTGATGCCTATACTCGCGCGATACTTTGAGGACCCGTGAAGTATCGTGTGATATTTATCCCCAAAAGGTGCGATACTTCTAAAGTATCGCGCGATATTTTGCCTCACTTCAAAATTTGAAATTTTAAAAATTTACAAAACATGCTTAAAAGGTATTAAATGACTCAAAAATAGTGAGTTTTTCGAAAACATATCGGGGCAGGATAGTGTGGTGGCCGGTTGTGCAACCGGGCACGCTTGAATCGATGCCTATGGATGGGAACTCCTACTTGCTGGGCCATATTCTCTCTCTCAAGCTCTGAAAATTCTCAAATCACTATAAGACAAATTATTTTTGAAAATGACATTTTCACCCCTTTTATAACATTTTGACTTTTTGACCAATTTTCAAAACACCTCAGAATTGCGCAAAAATTGCACCCCTAGCTAATTTCGACGTCCTAGATCCATTTTCGGACTCAAAATTGAAATTTGAGGTCATCTTAATAGTCAAAATTGCATTTCAATTTTCACCTTCTTCTGCGCAGTTGGCTAAATCTTTTGAGGCCTAATCCTTCGATCTTTGTTGGGGCATCTTCATTTTTTCCTTTCCATGTCTTCCAAACTTCTAGTCTTTCATTCATCTTCATTCAATTCACTCTTTTCTCATGTTTGACTGCATCTTTATCCTATATCTTTCTCAGTCAGACTGGGGCATGTTTCATTCCCTAATGGTTAACCTATTGACCCTTACCTTCGATTGTGATTTCATTTTGGTTTGATCAAATCTTTGTTCATTTGCTGGCTCTCCTCTACCTGATTTCAATTTCAATTCTGAGGAGGTAGTATTTAGGGGATTCTCATCCCCAATTCTTTGATTTTCCTGATTCAGACATCTTTTGTGAGCTTTTGCTCAAATTTGAGATTCTTATCTCTTACTTTGAATGTGATCCAGAATCGACCTCATGTTCAAAGGCCTTTGTCTATGTTTGTTTGGATGTGATCCCGAATTGACCTCACATCTGAGTTGTTTTGTGATCCCAGATTGATCTCACATTTCAATTCTTCTTTGACTGCATGTGTTCCCAGATCGATCACACATTAGTCAAAGAGGGCCAAATGTATGCACCCTAAAATGGTCGCCTAGACTTTGGGCCCCATTTATTTGATTTATCAACCTTGAATCATTTTGATCAATAATCAATATTTTCAACATTATCAATTTCTTGATCAAGTCTTAATTTCGATCATATATTAGATTTTATCCTTGGGCTAATCATTTATCCTAAGTCTTTATTTAATTAAAAGGAATATTTCCTCCCCTTTTGATTAAATAAAAAGCCCCACCTTTCCTCTTATCCTAAGTTGCACAAATAAAGCATTATTCCTATTTTACAAAAAGGAAAAAAGCACTTTTGTCTCACATGAACACAAAGTCAATTCCTATTGGAGGATACTTGTGCACACGGATCACTCCTCTTTCAAGCTCCACCACCGATTAAGACTTTTTGCCTCTTAATCTCGATGGCCCATTCCTTTGCATTTCTTATAAAAGGAGAGCTCTCTCCTTCATTTGCATATATCACATTTTTATGCTAACCTTATGTTGCAAGAATCATTGAAGACTTTGAAGCCTTTTTGAGATCATTGTTGCATCCCACTTTAGACTTCTTCATTTGCTTCATAGTTAGTTTACATTCTTGCATAATAGTTTCATTTCCATGGCTTTCATAGCTTAGTTTCTTTTATGCAATAGATAACTTCACATAGCTTAATAGAAGGAATTTGTAATACTTGTTCTTTCTATTTCATAGCTTAGTTTGCATTGCATTTTTCATTTCCATAGACTAGTTTGCATTTCCTTTTCATAGTGATTCTTGAGGATATTGACACTCTTGCCCTTGTCCTCATTTGAATCTCTCATTGTGTGGTTGACTAGCAAGGTCACAAGCTTGTAGCTCTAGCTGAGAGCAAATACATCATAGTCCATTGCAACTCCATGCATAGAGAGCTATGAGCTGCTTTGTGAGGTCTCATTCTTGAGCAACCTTGCATATAATGGTTCATAAAAGTGCACCATTTTAGTGTGTACAACCATTAGCTTTTTTACTTTGAGAATCAATGACCAAAGAGAAACACACTTAACATTCCTTTATTCGACAAGTTGCTGAATATTTTGGAGCCCATCTAACCAATTCTAAGATCTGGTGAACACACATTTGCCCAATCGCTAAAATATTTAGGGCATCGCCAACTTTTCCTGAGATTTAGCGAACAAAGAAAACTTTAAACCTTTGCCAAATTCTTTGTCAAAGCTGCCAAAACTAGGGGATATGAGAACATGACTCAGTTGGGTGGTTGCCAAATAATTTCAAGTAGGACCTAGTCATTGCAAGATTAAACTATGACCGTCAGATGAAGGAGCAATCGACGACATTCTCTTGATCACTGGAGAATTCTGAACTTAGCCGTTTGATCTAAAAAACATGAGATAACCACTTCACTAGTTCACTAAAGGTTAACCAGGAACCGCTAGAAAACAAGCGATTACGAGACTAAGCAATTGTTGAATCACTGAATGAAATTCTTAACTATGAGAATGAATTGGGAGATTCCGTGACTAAAGAGAAACTTAACCAAGGGATAACACCATCGCCACTTCGCTGAAAGACTTGCTGACCTCAAGTTACGTTAGGAGATTACCCGACAAAAGGGAATTCGCTAGATCAGGAGATTGAATGGAATATTCTACTGGGTCTTAGAGATCTTGCGACCAAGGCATTTTCACAAGGCACACATGAAAAAAATGAAAAGTTAAGTGGCCGAAAAAGGTAACAATAAAATAGAATAGGGCAAGGGTTTTCTAGGATTTTTTGCCTCTAATGGTCACATTTTCAAATTAAAAGGCCTATACCCAAAATTGAATGGATAGGAAATTTATGGTAATAGTTTCATGAGGAAGAGAGTAATCAACATCCAAATTCAAAGGTTCATCCCAAATAGAAGGATTATCCACAATGGTTTCATGAGGAAGAGAGTAATCAACATCCAAATTCAAAGGTTCATCCCAAATAGGAGGATTATCATCCCTATCCATAAAGTGCATTGTAGGAGTTCCATAAGTCATTAAAGCTTGATCCCTAAAGGGGAAGGAAGGTAAATTGTATTGTAAAATAGGCTCATAGAAAAGACATCTATTAGGAGAAAAATTAACATCAATCCCTAACTTATCTTTGTAAAGGTCAATTGAAGAGGTTGTGGAGGAGGGTGAAATAGGAATAAGATCGATGGATATCTCATTCAAACAATTTTCATCCTCACTTCCATGTACCTCATTAAGGGATCTATCTTTTGCAAGAAAAGCTTCATCAAAGTATTGAAAACAAAGATCATACATGTTGAACACAAAGTAAACTACAAGCATGAAAAAATGAAAATATTTTTGTATTTTGAAAGAAATTTTATAATTTTTTTGTATTTTTGAAATATGAATGTAAGAGATCTAATTAGCATGCAAGATTTAACATAAAAGACAAATCTAACACCAACAAGATAATATAAAGGGAAATATAACACAACAGGGCATCTAATTCCACAAAAGAAAGGGGTAAAAATGTCGGGTTCACCAGAATGTATAGTATAAAATATGGATGAGGTCCTAGAACAATGGTTTGCACATAAAAGAGACCCCAAAAGCCAATATTTTACACATACATTTGAATTGTAAAGGAAATACTTGAAATCAGATAAAATAAGATACATACCTCATGATAAAATTAATTTGGAAATACCTATTTTCTGGTGCCTGTGTACAGTTTCAGGGAATTCTACAACCTATCCTCGACTGGAAATGCCGAGATGAAGAAAACCTAGAAAAATTTTATCTTTCTGACAGTAGGTAGTCTTTGACCTTGATAAAAGGTCAAAGGCTACATTAATATTTTGAAGGTCGACCTTGACTTTATTAGTAGATCTCAGAAGTTCATCGAAAAGGGTATCCAAATCCAAGCTTAGATCTGCAGTTCCACACCTGTACCTACAAGAAAAAGAAGGTTTTTGTTATTTGTTTGAGGGGTTTGCCTTGGTCAAACCCCGGTTTGGAATAAACCTTAATATTGAAATTGAAATGGAGAATGCTAGCAAGTAGTAGAAGTAGATCTAATAATGAAGCTATGTCATTCAATAGATATGCAAATTGTATTAGAAATGTAATCGAGTATGTTAATATGAAAGCTTGGAATCAACACTAACAAATGTAAACCTAAACCTCCATGATTGTATGTTTGGAATCCACTTTGAGGAAATAATGAATTGGATCTTGAAGGAAGATCACACCACCATGATGGATAAATCTAGGGTTTGAATGATGAATCTTGAATGCTTAAACCAAATCCCTTCAAAGGATTGAATGCTTGAATCCTTGATCTTTAATGGAGAACTTAAATGGAGAAGAGGACTTGAATGCTTGAGAATGGATGTTTGCTTGATGAAATTATTTCTTGATCTCCTTATTTGAGAGTGCTTGAGAATGAAAACTTGATTGCCAAAACTTGATGTCTTGATCATGAAAGTGGATGGAGAAAATGAGAGAGGAAGGCTTCCTTTTATAGTGATCTAGGGCACAAACCTCTAGAGAAGGCCAACATTGAGGAATTAAATCCCACTTAACCTTAACCCCAAGAAATGGACCCATATTTAATGCAATTTAAGGATTTACCATTCCAAAACCCGAAATGGCTGACCCAGAAGTGAGAAAACAAATATCTCTGAAACCCGACACCTAGAAATCATGGGAACCTAAAATTTGAAATGTGGGTCAACAATGAGGTAGACCCCACCCTAGGTTAGGGTCAAGGTCATCCCTGACCTAGGTTAGGGTCGAGGTCGACTTTGACCCTCAAGGTCAACTTTGACCTTGAGGTCAAAAACCTTAGTACCTCAATCCAAAGTGTTCAGAAATGCAGAAATAAAGTGAAATCAGGTGCAAAGAGAAGGAGAACGGGGAGGAGAAAGCCAAATTCAAGAAAAGACCTGATCAAGGTGCTTGAAATGATCCTAGACCAATCACTTGGAGGGATAAATGCTCTTAAAATGGAAGTGCTTCCATTTTAAGATGATACATTTTCTATATGGGCTCACCTTACAGAATAAAATAATTAAAATTTATAAAAGATAAGTATTCAATGTTTTATTAATGCACATAAATTTTGAGTTTGTAATTCATGCTATACTATTGGTTAGTAAAATCTTGTATTTTTGGTCAAGATAGTTTAGTGAGTTATTTGTGTAAGAATTTACAAATAGCAAAGATTGAACCAAGGATCTAGAGGTTGAAGAAAAGCACAAGAGAGAAAATATTAATGCAAGGATGGATTGAATAGATCCAATGAATTGCTCAATGTTCATCTATATGAAATGATTACATAATAGGCCTCCTTATATAGGAAAGGCAATAAGAGAGAATGATAAGGAGCTGATAAGCTATCACCTATGCTAGGTGTAATCACATGTCCACCAAATGTGGATCATCCTCCAATATGCAATAAAGTATGTGCATTGGATTAAGTTGATAATGTGATAGGAGCACGAAAGGTGGATCTCACACACAACGAGGTATGTGAAGACAACTATCACACCAAAAGTAGAATTTCTCCTACACCATGTGCTTAATAAATGTGCACATTCCTAGGTGTCTCAATCACAAACTTGTTAGCATTAAGAAGAATTACCACTAGTGACAACACTTATTTACATTCTGAGTGCAAATCGAGCAGAACAGTGCAAACCAAGCAGAACAGTGCAAACCGAGCAGAACAGTGCAAACCGAGTAGACAGTGCAAACTGAGCAGACAATGCAAACTGAGCAGATAGTGCAAATCAAGTAGATAGTAAAAATCGAGCAGAAAGTGCAAACCGAGCAGACAGTGCAAACTAAGCAGACAGTGCAAACCGAGCAAACAGTGCAAACCGAGCAAGACAGTGCAAACCGAGCAAGTTAGTACAAACCGAGCAGGACAGTGTAAACTGAGTAACATTATGTCTACCGAGTCACCAGTATTTACCGAGTTCAAAATCTACCGAGTGGTCAGTATGAACTGTGCCTTCACTTCTATCGAGTGCATGATGATGCCGAGTAATGCAGTGGACGCTGAGTATCAGAAAGTCACCGAGTTAGTTTGCAGGAAGCGTGTAACCATACTTGGGCCGACTTAGTAGCACTTATGTTTATTTGTCAAGCCGACTTTGTAATTGTAATTGTAATTAATTGTTTAAGACTTGTATATAAAAAATGTTGTAAAAATGTCAAGATGTATGTAATAAGCATGTATGTGAAAAAGAAAGAAAGGCAGAGATAAGCGAATTACAAAGGGCTTCAGCAGTATAAGGAACAGCGAAGACAAATACATCACAGAAGGTGATCAGTACATCAGCGAATCTCAATCAGCAATCCAGTTGCAAAGCAAGAGATCTACTATTTCATCCTAACAGGTGAATCAGTACTAAAATCCTCTAACCGGGTAGACTTAATAGTCTTTTGTAAAATCTCTTTACCGAGTGCATACTTCATTGTATGTTTGTAAATCCTTTAACAGGGTGGATTTAGCAATCCTTATTGCTCCTAACAGAGCAGATCATCAGAAGTGATCAAATTGTAAGCCTTAACCGGCCAACTTTATTCTACAGTATTAAAGCTTTGTGGGTTTCATCCCCACCCCAGTTTTACTTTCTTTTTGGAAGGTTTCTGGGTAACAAACTCTATGTGTCACTATTGTGAATGTTTTAAGTTTCATGCTTTCTGTATGCAAAGGAAAAAGTGAACTATATGCTAATACATCTGTAATTAAAAGAAAATTTGGAGTTACTGATTCACCCCTCCCCTCTCAGTAACTCGGTTAATTCCTGAATATTTCCAACAATTGGTATCAGAGCAGCATTGGTTCTCAAGACAAAGCTTAACTAGCTTGAGCGAAGATCCAGGACAATGGAGGTATTCAAACTGAACAAGGTGATTGAAAATGAAAAGCTAGATCTGGAAATGGCCATAGCTAAACTTAAAGAAGCAAAAGAACATCTTTCCCAATCCCTAAGAAGAAGGAAGGAACTTGCAAATCAAATGAATGATCAGAATTACATTGAAGAAAAGATTGAAGATCTTTTTCCCTCAAATAGCTCAGATGAAGCAAACAATGTTGTCAAAGAACTCCTAGAAAAGAATGGGTCTCTGCAGGAAGAAGTGAGAAAATTAAAAAGAGAACAAGAGCTACACTCTACAAGATTTTGTGAGATCTTGGAACAAAGAAACAAGTTAAAAGATGAATTAGATGGAAGGAACATTGAAGTCCAAAATAAAACCCTTCAGCTAGAAAACCTAATTGATCAGATCTCTCATACAAATGAGGAAATTCTGAATCTAAGATCAGAAATAGAAAGCACAAGAGAAGAATTAAGATCTGAAAAGGAAATCAATCTAAGATTGGTGGATGACCTAAACGCTGAAAAACAAATCAATGAAGGAATGCTAAAAAGTCAAGAAGACTTGAATCAGCTGCATGAGCGAAATCTTCATAGGCAAAAAGGAAAAGTAGGACTTGGATACAAAGGAGAAGGTAAATCTTCTAAGCAAGGTACTCAAAAGAATCAGAAACCTACTTGTAATCACTGTGGTAAAATAGGACATACTTCAAATAAATGTTGGAGCAATAAAAAGGCAAAATTCAATGGAAAATGCTACCACTGCAATCAACCTGGTCACAAAGAAAATGAATGTAGGGAAAAACCAAGATTCAGCGGTAATTGTCACAAATGCAACAAACAAGGTCACAAGGCATCCAAGTGTAGATCCAAAATATTCAATCCAGCAGAACAAATTATGAAAGCAATGTTTGGATGGGACTACAACACCTGGTGTAGATGTCATTACTGTGGAGAATATGGACACATTGGCATGAATTGCATAAAATATCATCTAAGGAAAAGAGATACTACCGTAAGATGCTTCAAATGCACTAAACTCGGTCACATAGCCAGAAACTGCATGAATGCTAGTGAAGTTGAAGATGGAAAGAAGAATGAAGCAACTAAGGTCAGGAAACAGGTGAGACAAAAGTGGATTCCTAAATCTACCGAGCAAACCAGTCAAAGTAATGGAATGGGTGGCTCTACCGACTCAAACTAAATTTCCAAGAAAGCACTGGAATTGTATTCTCCTAGACAAACTCCAAGCAGTTCTCGAACCAAAAAAAAAGATCTAAATCAGCATGCAAGATGCAGTAAGATCACAGGAAGGTTGGTATCAGTCTTTACCGAGCAAGGTCGGTACCAGTCTTTACCGAGCGAGGTCGGAGCAATATGAATTCTCAAGTTCACCGAGTTGCGAAGTCTTTACCGAGAAATTAATTCTTAGTGGGTGACAATCTGTCGAAATTCATACCCTAATTTGTATTGAGCATTAATGATAGAGTTGTAAACAAAAGGCAAGTAATTGAACTCATTCTTCACCGTGAACCTTTAGCACTTTGAGAGCAGAAAATTTCAAGAGCAACCCAGTGATTCAATACTTTTGCGAAAGGAATTTTCTGTGAGCTACCATGGCATCATCCAGCACTTCAGTGAAGAAAGGATCAGAAATGTTAGTCCAAGGGGAATGGAAAGCACTAGATTTCAAGATCGTGCCTGCAATTGCAGCAGCCCTAGATCCGAACGGAGCTCAATCTCAGATTCCTCCTAAGGTACTACTTATTAACGATATCCGCAATCATTTCAACTATTCAATTCATGAAATGGGGAACCTAGAACTAGATATTGTGCGTGAGGAACTGTGTGTGGATGGTATTCTCAAACCCGAGCACAAACATCTAGAAGATAAAGGTTTAGTTCACATTGCACATCTACCTCGAAACTTTCAGGAGAAATGGGTTAGATACATTCTCAGCCATGTACATGATGGCAAGATTTGGCTTGAGCAACCCATAGAGATAACAAAGAAGATGATTCATCAAATCACCGGTCTTCCCATGTTGAACAAAGCAAAAACTACCAAAACCCTAGGTCGGACGGAACTAGAGAAGAAAACCCTAGCCGAGTGGGACGGTAGAGGCATGAAAGTTAGTAGCATTACCGATGTTGAACTGAAGTTTGGTACACACATAATTGCCCATAAGATTTATAGTTCAAGTCGACAGAATAGTGTCTCTTGTGAAGCTATTGACCTAGCATACAAAGTGGTCAAGAATAACTTAACATTTGACCTAGCAGACTTATTGTTAAAGCAGTTTAACAAAAACATGGAAAGCATTCAAACTTCCAAAAATAATCCATGTAAGTTTGGATCCTTATTGGTCTGTTTATTCTTCTATGCTCAGAAATTCTTCCCTTCTAAAGGAAAAGTTGTATGGAGAAAAGATGTGCCAGTCCTTTATGAAATAAATGAATACATCTCAGAAATGGGTGAAAATTTTGAAAGCATCATGGATAATTATTTTGAGTCTTTCAAAGAGAAAATGAATGACAGATTCCGGATTCCACAGAAGTTGGTGGAAGATTACAAGGATGACATTTGTTTTATGGTGGATTGTGACAATGTATATATTCAAGTAGCTAAACCGAGGACTGTATATGTAAAACCTCTTCCTTATGAGGTAAATATTGATGAAACCAAGAATATCATTGAAGCTCTTCTTAATCAGCCTGTTAATCCCAAAGCTCCATATTTTGGAACATATGATGAAGCTAAGGTGAGAATTAAACTAAGCATAAAGCTTCCACAGGCGGTAAACAAAGGAAAGAAGAGGATAGCCAAAATGCAAATGATAACCGAGGACAAAGAAGATATCGATGAAGAAGAAAAGGAAAAGGATGAGAAAATAGAGGAACCAGAACCTGCAAAGAAGAAAGGAAAGGTTTTTATCACTAAGGCACCTAAGCCTCCCACTACTGTATTTACAAGGAGAAGTGCAAGAGGTAAGGCAGATAAAGATAAGGCAGACAAAGATATAGTATTGAAAAGGCCTCCTCTAAACTTTCAAGAGAGGATCAAACTTTTTAGAGACGGATCAGGATCTGGAGTAAGTAACATAAAATCTTTTAAATATGAAACCAGATCGGAAACAGAATAGAAGGAAATAGAAGATGCTGTTATTGAAAAGATGGGACAGTGGAAATACTCTCCTGATGACATAGCCGCATAGGTTCGAGCTGTCTTATTAAATCCAATAAAAATGAGATGGAGCAATGCAAAGCAAACTGTGATAGACATATTTGATCAAACCCTGAGATAGTTAATGCCGAGCTTGAAAAATGATGAAGTAAAGAAGGCATTAAAAGAAAATGAAAATAAGATGACACTAAGGTTCAATACTTGTTTGATTCTGATCAACAATATCGAATCGGTTGTGAAGGCTGCAAATGCTACATGGAAAAACATATACCACCTTCACCAACCAAGTATTGAAATAGTAATAATAAAAGACATTGAAGATGATAGTGATGAACAAGAAGAAGCCACTGAGGTAGATGATACTGTGAGGATAGCAGCAGAAGTCATTGCATCCCTTCCTACCTCTCCAGTAAAAGTCTCTACATCTAGCCCGGAGACACCTTCAAGCATGGTTGTCACAACTTCAACATTTGTCCAATCATCTATAGCAACAATAGAAGCAACTACCATTTCTTCTACCGAGTTGCAGTCTCCCACATCATCAAGTTTTCCAGGAGTAATTTTTCTAGTTTTTGAATCTACAAGTGTAAATATTTTAAGTTCTCTAGTAGATAGTGTGCCAGTCTCTATAGCCAGTCCAACTATGTCTATTGTCACCACTACTAAGGCATTAAGTACAGATAAGCCTAAGGCTCTACCGAGTATAAAATTTTTGGGTAAGAATATAGTAGAGGATATAGACTTAGATGAAGAAATAGAGATTCCAACATTAGATTTTGCAAATCTATCAGCGGACCAAATGCAAAATATAGGTGAAATCATTCAAAGGAAAGCAAAGCAAAAGAAGCTTAAAGAGGAGAGAGACAAGGAATATCAAATCATCAAGGATGCTAAGGACATTTTGTCTGATGCATTAGGTATTAAAGTAGACTCCTCCCAACATGTTTTGCTACAATTAGCAGAAGCAGTAAATAAATACAATGAGGATTCATCTGGGACAGAAAAGTTAGTTGAAAGAGCCGAGAAGAGATTCAACAATAAAGTGCTTGAGCACATTGCTCAGCACATAGCTATTAACCAAGTAGAATTGTCTTCAGTTTTGTCAAACATTGAATCTACCTATTCGAATGCTACCTCTATTTTGGCCAGATTGTGCAATATTGCCGAGTTCACAAAGGATGTCACGGATAAAATGAATAAAATGGATGAGGATATGAAGATTAGCATACAGAAGCTGCAACTTGAACCAAGTTCAAGCTCTGCTCATCACATGAAAATCTCATACCTATCAAATATGCAGTCAGATCTACTGAAAGAAGACACAAGGATCCGGTCCACACTGCTAGACATCCAACACATGATCCTTCCCATCATGAATACAATGTATAAGCACATTGAACATTCCAAAACATTGATTCATGACAATCAGTTCTCTATAGCAGATCACATGATTGAACTCTCTGCAGAAGTCTAAATTGCAATCCAAACATGCAAGATTCTACAAGAAAGTTGGGACAGAACCCTGGCACTAATAATGAAGGTACATTCTAATTTTCTATCAAATTTTGGATTCTCTCTGTAAATCACTGGTATATGATCCTTTGGCATTATCACCAAAAAGGGGGAGATATGTATAGAGGGAGATATATGTATAGAAGAAGATTTGTATAGAAAAAGTTAGCACATTGAAAGGGGGAGACAATGTATAAAGCCCTATAACAAAGACAAATTTTGAAAAATCAAAATAAAACTCAGCATGATTCATGTATATAAGTTTTGGGCAATAAGTGTTTTTGTCACTAATGCCAAAGGGGGAGATTGTTGGCATTAAGAAGAATTGCCACTAGTGACAACACTTATTTGCATTCTGAGTGCAAACCAAGCAGAACAGTGCAAACCGAGTAGAACAGTGCAAACCGAGCAGACAGTGCAAACTGAGCATTCAGTGCAAACCGAGTAGATAGTGCAAACCAAGTAGATAGTACAAACCGAGCAGAAAGTGCAAACTGAGCAGATAGTGCAAACCGAGCAAACAGTGCAAACCAAGCAAGACAGTGCAAACCGAGCAAGACAGTGCAAACCGAGCAAGTTAGTACAAACCGAGCAGGACAGTGTAAACCGAGTAACATCATGTCTACCGAGTCACCAGTATTTACCGAGTTCAAAACCTACCGAGTGGTTAGTATGAACCGTGCCTTCACTTCTACCGAGTGCATGACGATGCTGAGTAATGCAGTGGACACCGAGTATCAGAAAGTCACCGAGTTAGTTTGCAGGAACCGTGTAACCATACTTGGGCCGACTTAGTAGCACTTATGTTTATTTGTCAAGCCGACTTTGTAATTGTAATTGTAATTAATTATTTAAGACTTGTATATAAACAATGTTGTAAAAATGTCAAGATGTATGTAATAAGCATGTATGTGAAAAAGAAAGAAAGGCAAAGATAAGCGAATTACAAAGGGCTTCAGCAGTATAAGGAACAGCAAAGACAAATTCATCACAGAAGGTGATCAGTACATCAGCGAATCTCAATCAGCAATCCAGTTGCAAAGCAATAGATCTACTGTTTCATCCTAACAGGTGAATCAGTACTAAAATCCTTTAACCGGGTAGACTTAACAGTCTTTTGTAAAATCTCTTTACCAAGTGCATACTTCATTGTATGTTTGTAAATCCTTTAACAGGGTGGATTTAGCAATCCTTATTGCTCCTAACAGAGCAGATCATCAGAAGTGATCAAATTGTAAGCCTTAACCGGCCAACTTTATTCTGCAGTATTAAAGCTTTGTGAGTTTCATCCCCACCCCAGTTTTACTTTCTTTTTGGAAGGTTTCTGGGTAACCAAATCTATGTGTCACTGTTGTGAATGTTTTTAAGTTTCATGCTTTCTGTATGCAAAGGAAAAAGTGAACTATATGCTAATACATCTGTAATTAAAAGAAAATTTGGAGTTACTGATTCACCCCTCCCCTCTCAGTAACTCAGTTAATTCCTGAATATTTCCAACAAAACTACTATGCAATGCATTAACCTAAGTAAGATTAAGTAAAGTGTAATTAGGAATAATTAATTAAACCAACACCCCCCCTTAAGTGCAACTTAGGGGAATGCACTTAAACTCACAATGCAAGATGGGCCCTGGCAACTAGGGCATGTTAGGTACCCATGTACAAAATGCATGAAATGCATAACTCTCATAAAGTGGAGAAAGAGGGAAAACCTCATGGGAAAAACCCTCCCCCAAAAAGAGAGAAGAAAACAAGATGCATGGATAGATGGAGTGCTCAAGACCCCCCAAGAACTACATACATCATGTATGTACAAAGAAGTATCCCCCCATAAGAAGGATAGTTGGAGACATGATATCCCCCCCATAATGTAGAAGCTCCCATGTTGATGAAGAGTACCTGCAAACAATAGATAAGCCAATGCTTACAAGAAACATGTCTCCCCTTAGGAAGAAATAGATACATCAACTGATGATGAAGCCAATCCTTGTGCAAATGGAAGGAGGAAGAAGATGAAGGTCTCCATGTATGAATCTCTGAAGACTGAGTAGGAATCTCCAAGCTCAAAGAATCTATCACCTCATGTGACAAATCAAGTGAAGAAGGAGAAGAATCAAGTACACCAATCTCCAAAGAAGGTGAAGAAGTATCCCCAACTATGATGAAACTGTCATCAAGGGAAAGAGAAACCCCCTCATGTATGTCTTCCAAATCTGCATCATGAGAATCAACAAATGCTAAAGATGCATCCAAGTAGTCATCACACTCTGCAAGATCTGAAACACTATGATTATCCTGCTGAATAGTAGAGCCCATGTCTAAAGAAGCAGGAAATGGAGGAGGGAAGATCAACACTTGTCTCAACAACAAAATGATTCAAGTGCCCAAAATTCTCCTCATAATTATCCCTTGGCAAAGGGATGGGTACATTATGAATATCATCATCATTATCAACAAAATTAGAAAAAGAATACAAGTGTGATGTATGATCAACAACTCCCATAGCTATGACATCTCTAGTCTCCATGTCCCTAATGTAGACATAATCAAGAGTGAACTCAAAAATTTTACCTTGTGCCCCATGTGTAATTTGGTAAATAGAAAGGAGATTAGTGGTCAAGGATGGTACACAAAGAACATCATTAAATGTCCCTTCTCCCATGGGAATAGAACCTTTCCCACAAACTCTCATGAATATGTTGTTACCCATCAAAATATTAGGAGAATTACAAGGCTCAATAGAAGAAAACATATCCATAGAAGATGCCATATGATGTGATGCACCTGAATCAAGAAGCCATTTACCTTGCTCAGGATGTGTGGAAGCCATGAGTGCTTGTCCTTTACCTTTATCATTGAATGATGATGTAGATGTAGAAGCTGCCAAATGTGTAGAAGAAGAAGTAGACACTGATGAGGGCAACTTAATGTTGTGTTTTTGAATAATGTGAGTTAGCTCATCAATCTTCTTTGGAAAACACTTATGCTCATCATGTCCTAACTTTTGACAATATGCACATTTATCTCTGTTTCTTCTAGATGATTCCTCTCTTGAAGAGGACTTGGATTCAATACTTTTTGGTGAAGAATAGTCATTACCTTTGTCTTGAGGCTTAGGATCCTTATTGTGTTTCTTTCCTTTTCCATTAGAAGCCTTTGAAGTAGACTCACTTGCAATCAATGCTTGATGTGTGAAAGGCTTCAACTGACCCATGTGTGCCAACTTTGCTTGTTCCCTTGTGAGTTGCACTGCAAATTCATTAAGAGACGACAATTTGTATGCACTACCAAGAGCATCCATAGTAGCATAGAATGTAGAAACAAAGATAGAATAATCAGGACCAAGCTTGGAAAGAATAGAAAAGATCAATTGTTCATCCCCTTTAACAATGCCACATGAAGAAAGCTCCAATCTAATAGTATTGAACTTAGAGAAAAAATCTTGAATATTGTCAAAATCCATAGGATTGAGACCTATGAGATCATTCTCTAATCTGAATTTCCTCATTCTATCAGTTTTACCAAAGAGTCCTTCCAATGTGATCCAAGCATCATGAGGATTTGTGCAAGATTCAATATGAAAGAGCATGTCGCAAGAGATGGATGATCTAAGAGAGCCAAGTGCTTTATCCCTTTGATCAAACCATTTTTGCCTTTCTAGAGCACCTATTTGAGGTTCTTGATCCTGCCCAAGAGTCATTCTAAGCAATCCAAGACTCAACAAATGATCACTTAAAGATACTTTCCATTCATGGTAGTTATATGGAGTGAAGATTTTAACCTTTTAATTATCCATATTAACACCAAATAATGACTGATAACTACTGATAACTCCTTCAAATGACTGATGCAAATCAGAAAATTGAAATCCAAGGATCAACCAAGTGCAATTATAGCCCCAAAATAGCCTATTGCTGAAAGTGATATGTCTACCCAAAATCACTCAAATCTAATTGCAAATCTGGAAAGTAGACAAAAAATCATGCACTTTCAAAAAAAATTTCA
>BSBK01003191.1:325000-455000 GCA_027943335.1 Chamaecyparis obtusa
GAGGACGGGAGCGAAGGGAAGAAGTGTTCAAAAATCAATTTTGATTTTGAGCGGGAACACGAGTGAGTCTGTTGGACCCTCTATTGCGGAGGATTCTCTATTGCTAAGGAAGTAGAGGATGTTGCTAAAGATTCTGATGTGCATCTTGGTTATGGGGACCTGGGAATGGGCCCCATTTGAAGGTCTTTCTTGAAAGAAGAATGACCAAAATGGTCTTCTCTCTTTGGTACTAAGCCACCAAGTAAGTCCTCATTGCCGCCTATCAAGACTATTTCAAATCCTTCGTAGGAGATATTTTCTATCTCTATTCCTGACCAAATTATTGATCATAATATTGCTCAAATGGAGAATTCCTTGGAGGGAAAATTTATTGGTATCAGACTGAATATTGAGGTTGTTCATGCTTTTATTAATAAGAAATGGAAACTGAAAGGTCAAGTGGATGTGATTGTTATGTCTAAGGGGTATCTCTCCTTTATTTTGTCCTGTGAGGAGGATTGAAGGAATACCCTTTGTGGTGGTCTATGGCTGATTGGTAGAAATTCCCCAATTTAAAAAATTGGTACCCTAATCTCACTTTTCAGGAGCAACTTATGGTTCAAGTTCCAGTCTGGATTAAGTTGCCAGGTCTTCCTTTAGAATATTGGGTGGAAGATGTTTTTACTAGAATTGTCAGTGCTTTTGGGGAGATTTTTTCTATAGATCTAGTCACAGCCTCATGGAGAAGATTTACTCATGCCCAAATCTGTGTTGGGGTGGTTTAGGAGACTGACATGCCAGAGAAAATAGAAATAGAATCTAAACTTGGAAAGTGGGTTCAAAATATTGAATATGAATCTATCCCTTTTGTTTGTTTCCATTGCAAAAAGGCAGGGAATTGGGCAAAGAGCTGCCCTTCCAAGCTACCTAAAATGCCTCTAAAACATAATAAGGTTTGGTTACCCATAAGTAAGAATCAAGGTAACACATAGGGAAATATTTCTAAGTCTAATCTCACCAATGAGAATAAGAAAGAAGAAATTGTCCAGGGTGTAGAAAAAGTTGAGGATAAAAGGGATAATAAAAAGACCCAAGGTGTTATAGAGGGAGAATTATCCAAAGATAATTATAAAAAGGATAAAGTGGATGCCCAAGTTTTTCAAAATGTTGAGAAGAAAAGGCATAATATTATGCACTTATCTCATAATAAAGGTTATGAAGAAAGTAAGAAAGACCTAAAAAAGGGAGAACAGGAAAATAATGAAGGCAACATGAAAGATGGGCTTGGGGGAGATAAAAAATTTATCTCTTCTAAACAAATAGCTAAGAATCATTTTGAAATGTTTGTGTTGGATACCTTAGATAAGGACGAAGGAAAGGAAAAAGAGACTTGTCCCACCAATATTGATAAATCACAGTCTATGGATGAGAGAGAAGAAGAGGAGATCCTTGAACTTTGGGAGCTGGAGAAACCAAATGAAGATATCCAGTTAGTAACTAGAAAGGACTATGATAATGAATTTTAGGATGATAAAAAATGTATTGTACTAGGTCAATGCCTATTAGATCTATCTTAGAATTCCCCAGATATGGTTAAAAGCTCTTTTCTTGACTTGAAAGATCCTAAGTGGGGAGAAGTGGAGGATATAAATAAAGCCTTAGAGAAGTGTGATATGGATTCCATATCAAAAGATAAGAGAAGGACTAAGAACAAAAAGAAAAATAACCCTTTACCATCCAAAAATACTAGGAGCAGAGATGGATATGTGGGAGGAACACAACCCTCACTGGGTAGACCTTCCAACTCAAAGAAATGTGCCATGGAGGCAAGTAGGAATATAGCGAATGACACCTAGAAAACCATCCTTGAGGCATGCCCTTTCAAAAAGCTATGAAGATTATATCTTGGAACATTCAAGGATTGAATAATCCTCATAAGAAAGTTATTAATTCAAGAGACTAAGATGGTTAAGGACAAGGTTGAAAATATCAAGTTGTTTAGAAATGGGGAGGTTAGTGGGGGAGATTCTAATGGAGCCTCAGGGGGTATTTCTACCTACTGGAATTATGACAATATAAAAGGGAAGTCTTGATCCAATAAGATAACATGGCTTGCATTAGATTTCAACACATTAGGGATGGTACTTCTTAGGTTCTGACTAATGTTTATGCTCCTAACACCAAGTCTGGTAGATTTAATTTTTGGAAAAAAATTGAGATTGTGAGAAAAAATTTTGATCAAGATGGATGGACCATAATGGGGGATTTCAATACTCTGATCAAGGATGATGAAAAGATGGGAGGTAGTCAGCCCAATCATGATAACAGAATGGAATTGATGGATTTCATGAATGATCAGGCTCTCCATGACATGGATCTCCAAGGTGTCAAGTTTACTTGGATGAATAGAAGAACTGGAAAGGGCCTTTTCCAGGTGAGACTTTATAGAGCTTTAATTACTAACGATTGGTTTCTTCATAATTTTTTCTCTTTATCAACCCATTTTAGAGTGGGATTCAATAATTACCCTACTAATTTTATTGTTGATCCTAAAAAAGGGTAAAGGTTGTCTCCTTTTAGATTTGAAAAAATATGGACCATGGACCCTAATTAGGAGAGGTATATTAGGGAATGGTGGAAATTCAAGATTGAAGGCACAACTATGTTTAAAGTTTCCAAGAAGCCTAAATTTGTGAAGGATAACATTAAGAAATGGAATAAGGATAGCTTTCGGAATGCTTTCTCCTCCAAGAATGATATCCTTAAGGATCTTAAAGAGATTCATGATAATATTCAAAAGGATGGGTATAATACAGTGTCCAAAGAAATTGAAAATGAGATGCTTGTGAAATTCCATGATATTATAGCTAAAGAAGAGACTTTTTGGAAACATAGATCTAGGAATGTGTGGCTAAAAGGACATAGGAATACCAAATATTTTTTATGTCAACTCTAAAATACAAAGCTATCAATAGAATTTCCAAGATTATTAACAGTAATGGCGTCATGGGGGAGGATGATTCTATTAGGTTAGATGCTGATAATATTTTCTCTAATTTGTTGGAAAAGGATCAAGATATGGATATGGAATCTCAGAGGGAGCTATTGGAGTGCATTCCAGGTATTTTGAAGGAGGATCACAATGATCTTATGATGGATATCCCTTCTAATGATGAAATTAAGAAGGTTGTTAATTCTTTTGAAGGGAGAAAAGCACCTGGACTAGATGGCTTCCAGTTGTTTTTCTTCCAAAAGTATTGGGTTATTGTTGAGAAGGATATTACTAGTGTTGTTAAGAAGTTTTTTGGATCAATTTTTTTTGAAGGATATTAATGGGACTTTTGTGGTTCTAGTTACCAAGAGTCCTGGAGCTGATACTGTAGACACGTAAAATTGGACAAGTGCTTTTCAAAAATGCAAAAATTAATAAATGGCTCAAAAATCAATAAAATGCATTAAATCATAAAAAAGGGATCAAATCAATTAAAAAGGGACATAATTAAATAAAGTTGAGCAAAATTAATTAAAATAAAGGAAAAATTAAATAATGATGTTAAATAATTAAATAAAAGCTAAAGAGGGCCAAAAACACTATATAATTGATTTTAATCAATTAATTGTATAGTTGTTTAATCAAAAATCAAAATGAACCTATTACCCTTTGTTGGCATTAAGCAGAATTGCCACTAGTGACAACACTTATTTGCATTCTTAGTGCAAATCGAGCAAGACAGTGCAAACTGAGCAGAACAGTGCAAACCAAGCAGAACAGTGCAAACCGAGCAGAACAGTGCAAACTGAGCAGAACAGTGCAAACCGAGCAGAATAGTGCAAATCGAGCAAGACAGTGCAAACCGAGCAGAACAGTGCAAACCGAGCATAACAGTGCAAACCGAGCAGAACAGTGCAAACCGAGCAAGACAGTGCAAACCGAGCAAGATAGTGGAAACCAAGCAGGACAGTGTAAACCGAGTAACATTATGTCTACCGAGTCACCAGTATTTACCGAGTTCAAAACCTACCGAGTGGTCAGTATGAACCGTGCCTTCACTTCTACCGAGTGCATGATGATGCCGAGTAATGTAGTGGACGCCGAGTATCAAAAAGTCACCGAGTTAGTTTGCAAGAACCGTGTAACCATACTTGGGCCGACTTAGTGGCACTTATGTTTATTTGTCAAGCCGACTTTGTAATTGTAATTGTAATTAATTGTTTAGACTTGTATATAAACAATGTTGTAAAAATGTCAAGATGGATGTATAAGTATGAATGTGAAAAAGAAAGAAAGGCAGAGATAAGCGAATTACAAAGGACTTCAGCAGTGTAAGGAACAACAAAGACAAATTCATCACAGAAGGTGATCAGTACATCAGCGAATCTCAATCAGCAATCTAGTTGCAAAGCAAGAGATCTACTGTTTCATCCTAACAGGTGAATCAGTACTAAAATCCTTTAACCGGGTAGACTTAACAGTCTTTTGTAAAATCTCTTTACCGAGTGCATACTTCATTGTATGTTTGTAAATCCTTTAACAGGGTGGATTTAGCAATCCTTATTGCTCCTAGTAGGGCAGATCATCAGAAGTGATCAATTGTAAGCCTTAACCGGCCAACTTTATTCTGCAGTACTAAAGCTTTGTGGGTTTCATCCCCACCCCAGTTTTACTTTCTTTTTGGAAGGTTTCTGGGTAACAAAATCTATGTGTCATTATTGTGAATGCTTTTAAGTTTCATGTATTCTATATGCAAAAGGTTAAAGTGAATTATATGTTAATACATCTATATTTTAAAGAAAATTTGGAGTTACTGATTCACCCCTCCCCTCTCAGTAACTCGGTTAATTCCTGAATATTTCCAACAATTGGTATCAGAGCAGCATTGGTTCTCAAGACAAAGCTTAACTAGCTTGAGCAAAGATCCAGGACAATGGAGGTATTCAAACTGAACAAGGTGATTGAAAATGAAAAGCTAGATCTGGAAATGGCCATAGCTAAACTTAAAGAAGAAAAAGAACATCTTTCCCAATCCCTAAGAAGAAGGAAGGAACTTGCAAATCAGATGAATGATCAGAATTACATTGAAGATCTTTTTCCCTAAAATAGCTCAGATGAAGCAAACAATGCTGTCAAAGAACTCCTAGAAAAGAATGGGTCTCTGTAGGAAGAAGTGAGAAAATTAAAAAGAGAACAAGAGCTACACTCTACAAGATTTTGTGAGATCTTAGAACAAAGAAACAAGTTGAAAGATGAATTGGATGAAAGGAACAATGAAGTCCAAAATAAAACCCTTCAGCTAGAAAACCTAATTGATCAGATCTCCCATACAAATGAGGAAATTCTGAATCTAAGATCAAAAATAGAAAGCACAAGAGAAGAACTAAGATCTGAAAAGGAAATCAATCTAAGATTGGTGGATGACCTAAACGCTGAAAAACAAATCAATGAAGGAATGCTGAAAAGCCAAGAAGACTTGAATCAGCTGTATGAGCGAAATCTTCATAGGTAAAAAGGAAAAGTAGGACTTGGATACAAAGGAGAAGGTGAATCTTCTAAGCAAGGTACTCAAAGAAATCAGAAACCTACTTGTAATCACTGTGGTAAAATAGGACATACTTCAAATAAATGTTGGAGCAATGAAAAAGCAGAATTCAATGGAAAATGCTACAACTGCAATCAACATGGTCACAAAGCAAATGAATGCAGGGAAAAACCAAGATTCAGAGGTAATTGTCACAAATGCAACAAACAAGGTCACAAGGCATCCGAGTGCAGATCCAAAACATTCAATCCAGTAGAACAAATTATGAAAGCAATGTTTGGATGGGACTACAACACCTGGTGTAGATGTCATTACAGTGGAGAATATGGACACATTGGCATGAATTGCATAAAACATCATCTAAGGAAAAGAGATACTACCGTAAGATGCTTCAAATGCACTAAACTCGGTCACATAGCCAGAAACTGCATGAATGATAGTGAAGTTGAAGATGGAAAGAAGAATGAAGCAACTAAGGTCAGGAAATAGGTGAGACAACAATGGATTCCTAAATCTACCGAGCAAACCAGTCCAAGTAATGGAATGGGTGGCTCTACCGACTCAAACTAAATTTCCAAGAAAGCACTGGAACCATATTCTCATAGACCAATCTCAAGCAGTTCCAGAACTGAATTAAAAG
Organism: Chamaecyparis obtusa; assembly: GCA_027943335.1. Classification (NCBI taxonomy): domain Eukaryota; kingdom Viridiplantae; phylum Streptophyta; class Pinopsida; order Cupressales; family Cupressaceae; genus Chamaecyparis; species Chamaecyparis obtusa. Next base: position 331,157 of record BSBK01003191.1, read on the forward strand.
AAAGATCTAAATCAGCATACAAGATGCAGTAAGATCACAGGAAGGTCGGTATCAGTCTTTACCGAGCAAGGTCGATACCAGTCTTTACCGAGCGAGGTCAGAGTAATATGAATTCTCGAGTTCACCGAGTTGCGAAGTCTTTATCGAGAAATTAATTCTTAGTGGGTGACAGTCTGTCGAAATTCATACCCTAATTTGTACTGAGCATTAATGACAGAGTTGTAAACAAAAGGCAAGAAATCAAACTCATTCTTCACCGCGAACTTTTAGCACTTTGAGAGCAGAAAATTTCAAGAGCAACCCAGTGATTCAATACTTTTGCGAAAGGAATTTTCTGTGAGCTACCATGGCATCATCCAGCACTTCAGCGAAGAAAGGATCAGAAATGTTAGTCCAAGGGGAATGGAGAGCACCAGATTTCAAGATCGTGCCCACAATTGCAGCAACCCTAGATCTGAACGGAGCTCAATCTCAGATTCCTCCTAAGGTACTAATTATTAATGATATCCGCAATCATTTCAACTGTTCAATTCAAGAAATGGGAAACCTAGAGCTAGATATTGTGTGTGAGGAACTGTGTGTGGATGGTATTCTTAAACCCGAACACAAACATCTGGAAGATAAAGGACTAGTTCACATTGCACATCTACCTCGAAACTTTTGGGAGAAATGGGTTAGATACATTCTCAGCCGTGTACATGATGGCAAGATTTGGCTTGAGCAACCCATAGAGATCACCAAGAGGATGATTCATCAAATCACCGGTCTTCCCATGTTGAACAAAGCAAAAACTACCAAAACCCTAGGTCAGACGGAACTAGAGAAGAAAACCCTAGCTAAGTGGGACGGTAGAGGCATGAAAGTTAGCAGCATTACCGATGCTGAACTGAAGTTTGGTACACACATAATTGCCCATAAGATTTACAGTTCAAGTCATTAGAATAGTGTCTCTTGTGAAGCTATTGACCTAGCATACAAAGTGGTCAAGAATAACTTATCATTTGACCTAGCAGACTTATTGTTAAAACAGTTTAACAAAAACATGGAAAGCATTCAAACTTCCAAAAACAATCCATGTAAGTTTGGATCTCTACTGGTCTGTTTATTCTTCTATGCTCAGAAATTCTTCCCTTCCAAAGGAAAAGTTGTATGGAGAAAAGATGTGCCAGTCCTTTATGAGATAAATGAATACATTTCAGAAATGGGTGAAAATTTTGAAAGCATCATGGATAATTATTTTGAGTCTTTCAAAGAGAAAATGAATGACAGATTCCAGATTCCATAGAAGTTGGTGGAAGATTATAAGGATGACATTTGTTTCATGGTGGACTGTGACAATATATATATTCAAGTAGCTAAACCGAGGATTGTATATGTAAAACCTCTTCCTTATGAGGTAAATATTGATGAAACCAAGAATATCATTGAAGCTCTTCTTAATCAGCCTGTCAATCCCAAAGCTCCATATTTTGAAACATATGATGAAGCTAAGGTGAGAATTGAATTAAGCATAAAGCTTCCACAGGTGGTAAACAAAGGAAAGAAGAGGATAGCCAAAATGCAAATGCTAACCGAGGACAAAGGAGAAAAAGATGAAGAAGAGGAAAAGGATGAGAAAACAGAGGAACCAGAACCTGCAAAGAAGAAAGGAAAGGTATTCATCACTAAGGTACCTAAGCCTCCCACTACTGTATTTACAAGGAGAAGTGCAAGAGGTAAGGCAGACAAGGCAGACAAGGTAGACAAAGACATAGTATTCAAAAGGCCTCCTCTAAACTTTCAAGAGAGGATCAAAATTTTTAGAGAAGGATCAGGATCTGGAGTAAGTAACATAAAATCTTTTAAATATGAAACAAGAACGGAAACAGAATAGAAGGAAATAGAAGATGCTGTTATTGAAAAGATGGGACAGTGGAAATACTCTCCTGATGAAATAGCCCCACAGGTTCCAACAGTTCTATTAGATCCATTAAAAATGAGATGGAGCAATGCCAAGCAAACTGTAAAAGACATATTTGATCAAACCCTGAGACAGTTAATGCCGAGCTTGAAAAATGATGAAATAAAGAAGGCATTGAAGGAAAATGAAAGTAAGATGACATTAAAGTTCAATACTTGTTTGATTCTGATCAACAATATTGAATCGGTTGTGAAGGCTACAAATGCCACATGGAAAAACATATACCATCTTCACCAACTGAGTATTGAAACAGTCATAATAAAAGACATTGAAGATGACAGTGATGAACAAGAAGAAGCCACTAAGGTAGATGACACTGTGAGGATAGCAGCAGAAGTCATTGCATCACTTCCTACCTCTCCAGTAAAAGTTTCTACATCTAGCACGGAGACACCTTCAAGCATGGTTATGACAACTTCAACATTTGTCCAATCATCTATAGCAACAACAGAAGCAACCACCATTTCTTCTACCGAGTTGCAGTCTCCCACTTCATCAAGTTTTCCAGCAGTAAGTTTTCCAGTTTTTGATTCTACAAGTGTAAATATTTTAAGTTCTCCAGTAGACAGTATGCCAGTCTCTATAGCTAGCCCTACTATGTCTACTGTCACTACTACTAAGGCATTAAGTACAGATAAGCCTAAGGCTCAACCGAGCATAAGATTTTTGGGTAAGAATATAGTAGAGGATATAGACTTAGATGAAGAAATAGAGATTCCAACATTAGATTTTGCAAATCTATCAGCGGACCAAATGCAAAATATAGGTGAAATCCTTCAAAGGAAAGCAAAGCAAAAGAAGCTTAAAGAGGAGAGAGACAAGGAATATCAAATCATTAAGGATGCTAAGGACATTTTGTCTAATGCATTAGGTATTAAAGTAGACTCCTCCCAACATGTTTTGCTACAATTAGCAGAAGCAGTAAATAAATACAATGAGGATTCATCTGGGACAGAAAAGTTAGTTGAAAGAGCCGAGAAGAGATTCAACAATAAAGTGCTTGAGCACATTGCTCAGCACATAGCTATTAACCAAGTAGAATTTTCTTCAGTTTTGTCAAACATTGAATCTACCTATTCGAATGCTACCTCTCTTTTGGCCAGATTGTGCAATATTGCCGAGTTCACAAAGGATGTCACGGATAAAATGAATAAAATGGATGAGGATATGAAGATTAGCATACAGAAGCTGCAACTTGAACCAAGTTCAAGCTCTGCTCATCACATGAAAATCTCATACCTATCAAATATGCAGTCAGATCTACTGAAAGAAGACACAAGGATCCGGTCCACACTGCTAGACATCCAGAACATGATCCTTCCCATCATGAATACAATGTACAAGCACATTGAACATTCCAAAACATTGATTCATGACAATCAGTTCTCTATAGCAGATCACATGATTGAACTCTCTGCAGAAGTCCAAATTGCAATCCAAACATGCAAGATTCTGCAAGAAAATTGGGACAGAACCCTGGCACTAATAATGAAGGTACATTCTAATTTTCTATCAAATTTTGGATTCTCTCTGTAAATCACTTGTATATACACCTTTGGCATTATCGTCAAAAAGGGGGAGATATGTATAGAGGGAGATGTATGTATAGAAGAAGATTTGTATAGAAAAAAAAAGTTAGCACATTGAAAGGGGGAGATAATGTATAAAGCCCTATAACAAAGACAAATTTTGAAAAATCAAAATAAAACTCAGCATGATTCATGTATATAAGTTTTGGGCAATAAGTGTTTTTGTCACTAATGCCAAAGGGGGAGATTGTTGGCATTAAGCAGAATTGCCACTAGTGACAACACTTATTTGCATTCTTAGTGCAAACCGAGCAAGACAGTGCAAACTGAGCAGAACAGTGCAAACCAAGCAGAACAGTGCAAACCGAGCAAAATAGTGCAAACCGAGCAGAACAGTACAAACTGAGTAGAACAGTACAAACCGAGCAAGACAGTGCAAACCGAGTAGAACAGTGCAAACCAAGCAGAACAGTGCAAACCGAGCAAGACAGTGCAAACCGAGCAAGATAGTGCAAACCGAGCAGGACAGTGTAAACTGAGTAACATTATGTCTACCGAGTCACCAGTATTTACCGAGTTCAAAACCTACCGAGTGGTCAGTATGAACCGTGCCTTCACTTCTACCGAGTGCATGACTATGCCGAGTAATGTAGTGGACGCCGAGTATCAAAAAGTCATCGAGTTAGTTTGCAGGAACCGTGTAACCATACTTGGGCCGACTTAGTGGCACTTATGTTTATTTGTCAAGCCGACTTTGTAATTGTAATTGTAATTAATTGTTTAGACTTGTATATAAACAATGTTGTAAAAATGTCAAGATGGATGTATAAGTATGAATGTGAAAAAGAAAGAAAGGCAAAGATAAGCGAATTACAAAGGACTTCAGCAGTGTAAGGAATAGCAAAGACAAATTCATCACAGAAGGTGATCAGTACATCAGCGAATCTCAATCAGCAATCCAGTTGCAAAGCAAGAGATCTACTATTTCATCCTAACAGGTGAATCAGTACTAAAATCCTTTAACCGGGTAGACTTAACAATCTTTTGTAAAATCTCTTTACCGAGTGCATACTTCATTGTATATTTGTAAATCCTTTAACAGGGTGGATTTAGCAATCCTTATTGCTCCTAGCAGGGTAGATCATCAGAAGTGATCAATTGTAAGCCTTAACCGGCCAACTTTATTCTGCAGTACTAAAGCTTTGTGGGTTTCATCCCCACCCCAATTTTACTTTCTTTTTGGAAGGTTTCTGGGTAACTAAATCTATGTGTCATTGTTGTGAATGCTTTTAAGTTTCATGTATTCTATATGCAAAAGGTTAAAGTGAATTATATGTTAATACATTTGTATTTTAAAGAAAATTTGGAGTTACTGATTCACCCCTCCCCTCTCAGTAACTCAGTTAATTCCTAAATATTTCCAACACCCTTCCATGTCTAAATTTAATTAATTAATTGAATTTAATAAATCATAATTTCTCTCAAGAAAGTGATCAACCAATGAAAATTGAGGACAAGAAGACATAAATCATTCAAACATTTGAATTGTCCCAAGATTTGAAACTATTTAAAGGGTTGTCCCCTCATTTGTCCCCCCATTTATGAACAAAGCAAAGTTTTTGACTCAACCAAGGGTTAATCATAGTTACTTCACTCTACCCCCTACCCTTGGACATTTACTATAAATATAGAGCATTTCCATCTTGGAATTTCATTTGCAAAGCATTGTTAGTATAGGCAATTGAATAGCATTCTGAGAGCAATTTGAGCATTTTTAGCAATTATCATTGTAGTTTGTCAATTTGAGCTAGATTAAGCATGGAATCATCATAGAAGCATTGAAAAAGCATAATAACAGCATAATTTCTCATTTTAGAAGTGTCACTAGTGAGGATTTAAGCTGAGAGCTTCATTTACCACTTCTTTCTAGAGAACCATGGGATAATATAGATTATAGTTTCAATTCTAATTAGATTTGCATTGTATTTAGTTAAATTGATGCTAGTTGATCTTAATTTCATGAAGGTGATTTTCATCATCACATAGATAGCATGGATCAATTTAGACTTATCAGCCTCTGCAATTCTATCTACAAGATCATATCAAAGGTGCTTACTTCTAGAATTATCTCTTTGCTGTCCTTAATCATATCTCCTCAACATAATGGTTTTGTGCCTGGGAGATAGATTTTAGGCTCTATCATCATTTTCTATGAAAACATTCATTCTCTTGTGATGGCTAAGAAGGAAGGTTTTATTTTGAAGTTGGATTTATCTAAAGCATATGACAAAGTGGATTGGAATTTTCTTTAGAAAGTACTTCTTGCTTTTGGTTTCAACATGAGAAGTGTTCATATTATTATGCAATTTATTTATTTAGCCACTTTCTCTATGCTGGTTAATGGGTCCCCTACCCCTTTCTTCAAATCTTCCAAGGGGTTAAGACAGGGTGATCCTCTCTCTCCCGTTCTTTTTGTAATTAAATGGCTAGATGTTTTGGAATATACATAGCTCGTCTTGTTGAGTTAAGGGAGTTTAAAGGTCTGAAACCTTCATCTGCTAATTAAATTTTTTCTCATAATCAATTTGTTGATGACTCGATTGTTATGGGAGAAGCTTTGGTAAAGGATTCTAGAAATCTTAAAAGAGCTTTGAATAGTTATGGGGCTACTTTAGGACAGTTTATCAACTAGAATAAGAGTTATATCTACTTTTTTAACACTCCCTATAAAAGAAATTTAAATATTAACAAAATCTTGGGATGTCAGATTGGTAGTATGCCTGATGCTTACTTGGGTCTTCCTCTTTGTCAGGATCCTCAAGAGTCCTTTTGGAGATCCATGATTGATAAATTTTATAAGAAGTTGGCTGGATGGAAGGGAACTTTGTTGAGCCAAGATGGAAAAATTAAGTTATTGAAAACTACTTTGCAAAGCATACCTCTCTATGCTACTAGTCTCTTTAAAATTCTAGCTAAATTTGTTGAGTCTATTGAAAAAATTCAAAGCAACTTCCTTTGGACTAGAGTGGAAAAGAAAGGTTGTCTTTAATTTCCTAGGATAAAGTTTGTAAGCCCCTCATTAAAGGTGGCCTGGGGTTAAGGAGGTTGAGAAACATGAATGAGTTTCTCCTAGCTAAGAAGATTTGGAGAGATTATAACATGAAGGGAGAGTGGAATAATATTTGGGAGAATAAATATAGGGGTGACTACTCTACTTTACAGATTTTCCTTAGGGCTGATTCTATTCCTAGAGGATCTAATATATGGAGTAATGTTTCAAAAGCTAAAGATCTCATTAGTAAGGGAGTCAAATGGAAGGTTGGTAATGGGAACTCCATTAATTTCTGGGAAGATTTTTGGCTTTTAGATCACTCTTTACAGGAAAACCCTAATTGGAAGACCTTTGAGGACCAAAGTAGGATTTTAGTTGGGGTTAAAGTTGTTGATTATTGGGAGATTGAAAATTGGAAGGACATCTCTCATTGATCCATCTCTAAGGCAGTTAAATAAAATCTTGAAATCTTTGGTCAAGGTTGGCAAGGAAGATCATCTCATATGGAAACTAACTTCTGATGGTAAATTTTTTGTGGCTTCCTTATATAATCAACAATTTTCTAAACTAGAAAATCCCAGCTTTGCCAAATCTTGGATTAAAGGTCTTACCCCCAAGATCAAAATCTTCTTCTAGACCATGCTCCAAAAAAAATCCTTACTACGGATAATTTAAAAGCTAGATGGATCTGTTTACCTAATGTTTTCTATCTTTGTAAGCATGATGAAGAGATAGTTAATCATACGTTTGTGCACTGTCCTTTTGTTGATACTATCTAGACCAAATTCATGGAGCTCTTCAATCTGGATTGGGTGTTTCCTTTAGATATTCAAAATGTCTTCTTATCTTGGGTTTGTCCTTCTAAGAATTATTCTGTGAAATATTTGTGAATATTTCTTTACCCCACATATTTTGGGGTCTTTGGAAGGAGAGAAACGACATGGTGTTTAGAAATCATTCTTCTTCCTCTCAGGTGGTTTTTGAGAAAGTGAAAAGATCTATAATCGAGAATCTTATTACTATAGGCAAAACTAACATTTTAAAGGATCAATGGGATATAAGAGTTTTTTAAAATTTAAAAATTAAAGGTAGAAATAATAGTAGCAATCAAATCAATTTGAGGAATGAAGCTAGATGGGATTTCCTACCTAATGGGTGTGTGAAAATAAATTTTGATTAGGCCTCAAAAGGAAACCAGAGAATTGTTGGATGTGGGGTGGTGTTAAGAGATGAGTATGAGATATGTAAAGCTATCAAAGCTATTCTATTGGAAATCAATCAAACCATGTAGTGGAAGTGATTTTTGTTTACCAAGGTATCATTCTTGCTAAAGAATATAGGTTTAATAAAGTTTGGGTTGAGGGGGATTTAATGAATATTATAAACAACCTTAATAATAGGAATCCCACCTCTTGGTCTATTTATAATGCTATCAAGGTGGTGAAAGATATTCTCAATACTTTTGACTCATGCATTATAACACATATTTTTAGAGAAATTAATACGACTGCTGATTGGCCAGCAATAAGGCTTGCAGTAGGGATGCCATCATCAATTGGTGGGAGTAGGAAAATATTCCACATGAGGTGAGATCTTGGCTGGAGTTGGATCCTATCCAAAGTAAACACGGAGGAGTTAACATTATAAATAATGATAAATAAAACTTTAAATCTCTCATTGAATCATTATTGTAGTGGAAGAGCATGTTTTACGAAGAGTACTAAACATGTGAAACCAAACATATTATGGATGTTTTTAGACATCAAAAGAAGGAGCTCCATTAGTTGTCATTGTGTTATTGGTAAAGATAGAAATATTTAGGGTTTGGGAAAAATCTAGGAGAGAGCTATGGGAGGAAATAAGAAAAGGGTCGAACCTGCTTCTTGCATGGAATAAATGCAGAACACTCAAGTGTGGAGTATTCTACAAAAGCAAGGTATGGACGTGTTCATGAAACATCTTCATGGAAGTAATCCTTCAATTACCAGTTATTTCATCAATAATTTTAAGAATGGTAAGATTAATATGGTGAACCAAATGGTGGAAATTGATGAAGATATTGTTTTTAAAGCTACTGGTTTATTGAAGGAGGGTTGTAAGTTCTACAAATATAGGAGAATTTTTTATTCCTAAAAAATTTTCAGAGGTGGAGGAGGAAAGACTATGGCTTGTCAAAGGTGATAAATCTTACCATGATACAGAGCTTATATGTGTGCCTTGGAGGTCTGTTCTTTTTTCTATTATTAGTTATGTTACCCTGGATGGTAGGTTTAGTAGAGCTTATGGGTATTAGCTTCTCTTATTATCTGTATTTTTCTTTTAACCATAATATTAAAGAAATTCAAAAGGACCTGCAAGGGGACCATGCTTCGCACTGGGATCTTATGGTTCTGGTTTATGATCTCCTTAAGAGAAAAAAAAGGAAAAACCCTTTCTTAAGGGTAAAGCTACCATTGATGAGGAGATATAAGAGGATTATAGTGGGTATATCTTAGATTATGAAACTAAGGATGCCTCCAATGACTCTTCTAAGGGAACTAGCATGAAGAAAGTAAAACCTAAAATGAAGGGAGGGTCTTTGAAAAGAGATAAAAAGAGTAGAAAGACTATGGAGGATTCTACTACTGAGAATGATACTAAGGATGAGGAATTATTCATTGAAGACCATATTGCTAAGAGTAAAAAGAGGAAGAACTCTCAGAGGAAGGAGAAAACCCAGAATGTTAAAAGGGTTCAGAAGACAAGTGTCTGGTTAGAAAGTGTATTTTCATATCTTCTAACAAAGAAGATGATATTTTTGTTGGAATGGGTACTAGGAGTAGTAAGAGAAAGAAGGACAAGTATCCGATGGATGATAGGCACCTTGATAGGGATATTATGGAGGATAAAGATAACTTTGTGGGTTTGCAAAGAAATTTCATTCAGGATACCAGAGGAGGTAAAAATGATGGTGTGAATAAAGATGTTGAATTAAACTTGGTACTGAGGAGCTGGAGAAGGAAAAAAGTAATGATAAAGGAGATAATGAAGAGTTTACCACTAACAAAGATAAAGTGCAGTATGCTAGTCATACTCAGAAGGATATGAACAACATAATGGGATTCAATCAAACAATTGGGAATTTGTTGGAGGATATGACCAAAATAAAAAAGGAGCTACAAGAGAAAGATAAAATGATCAAGATTATGGAAAAGATCAACATTGGTGATAAAACCCTCTCTATTTGTATTGATGACTTGTAAAATGCCATTGGAAATGTTGAAGCTATGGGGGGCTACGATGGATAGGTTGGAGAATTTTTTTTGGGATAAGGACAACTGCTATAAAAATATAGAAAAAAGGACGGACATAATTGAGGAGATTAAAAGAAGATTAGGATTCAAAGTCATAGTGCCTTGAAAGCTAATGCAGAGCAGTTTAAAGTTCCTATGGATAATTTGGAATAACTCAAAGGTAAAGGAAACATGGAGAAGGATGCTAATAAGGATCTAGACATGGTTGGCCCTAGTAAGATGACTCATGTGAGGATAGAAGGCTGCTACCCAAGAGGACATTGATCTGGAAGATATTTAAAAAATTGTTGGTACCATGGATCTTATGGTGAACTAGGTCAAGGAAACCATGAAAAAAAATTAGTTGGTCTTTTGTTGTCCTATTTTGTTGTGTTGTCCTTGTTTATGTTTTGGCTGGTTGGTTGTTGACTTTTGTGTTTAGTCTCATTTCTTTTATGTTGGTGATGTATCACAGTAGTTTCTTGATCTCTTAATGCTCTATCTTTTGTTCTATGTACAAGGTTTTAGTTCCCTTTCAAAACCTATTTTTACTTAATCAAAACGTTCATATTAAGCTAACTTAAGGTTAATATTAATGTCTCCCATAATGTCAATTACATTATTAGCTTTAATTCTATATTATAGGAGTGGCTAATATTAATGTCATTACCAATGTTATCATTTTACATTTGTCCTCATAATACCCCTGACTCTAATGCTTGATTACGATTGGATGAATTATTAATTTGACTTGGATAATATTTATAGTTTTCTTAGTTATCAATATGATCATTCCATTATTTTAATAGAATGGTTTATGTTTATTTGGTATTATTCATTATTATTTGTGTGTCATTTGACGTGTAAATGGCTGGCTTCCCAGCTTCCTTCTAATTTAGGCCTTAGTAACAATTTGTGTGGTCTTCCAATGTGTTTGAGCATCTACATACCTAGTGTTTTTTATAAACCTCCATAACATTATAATTGGTATCCTTCATTAATGACCAATCGATACTACATTTGCATCAACATTGATAATAACATTATTAATATTATCTTCTTGTTAATAACTATAATAGTTTAGTTGGCCTAAACAAACAATTCTATCTATGGAGATAAAATCCTTTTGTCTACTTAAATAATCTCAATGTAAGCTATGATAATTTGAGGGAATACCAATTGAAGATAATCCTTTTCTCTCTCTTCTTACTTACAACACCAATATTCTAGGATTAGCATTTGTAGAGATATCAAGTTAGCGTAATAATATTGCTACTAACCCCATGTCCCCATGTGTCTTCTTGAGTACAATTTGTGCTTAAATTTAAGTAGCAGGAGTGTTCCCATGCCATTTTTTAATCACATAAAATGAATAATTTAAAATTTATCCCTGCTTTTGTGGAGAAGCCACTGCTTAATATTTAAAAATAAGCTTTGAAAAAAAGGAGGGGCTGGAATAAGTAGTCGCTGCTTATTGAGAAAAAAGGCATATGACTCCATAAGATATTTTCCCTCTCTTTCATTGTCTCCTATTTTTTTCTCAAAACACCTATCTACAATTTTTTTTAATTAAAATTTCATTTAAACATTCTATTTTGGATGTCTGCTAAGAAATAAGCAACAAAAATCAATAATCATGGGGCCACCAGCTCCACGAATTACTGCTAGAAATGTTGAGCAGTGGCTACTAGCAAAAATAAGCTTAGCAACCGCATGGGGACTTGCCCTTAATATTGTTAATAAATTATACTGAAGCAATCATCTTGCCAGTTAAAGATTTCCATGAAGACTGTTTACTCCAGTTCACTGCCATACAATTGGTAGACAGTCAACTTGATTTAGTTGACTTTTTAGACTACATTTAACACCATTTATTTGTCTAGTTTATGTAATAGCTAAAAAGACTCATGAAATACATGGCATATGCATGCCACATGTGTAATTTTTCTTAGTGCTTTAATCTCTCAATTAAATGTTACAAGAAAGTAATAAATATTAGCCTTTATCTGTTGTTAGAAATATAGAGGATGACCCACACGATGTAATTTGTGTTGGAATTTCAATAAAAAGGAATTTTTGTTTGTGTAATTTTTTTTTGTTTTAAAATTTCCAATTGGTAGGGTGTGAATCATATTAGAGTCAAATAAATTGTTAATGCATAGCTTGTCAAGAGGTTGCTAGTTTTCAGAGGTGTCTGTAAAGAGAAAAAATTCATCCCTATATCGAATGTTCAGTTGGTGAGGGAAGATGTAGGATAGTGTAAAACCATTGAGCATGAAATATTCTACAAATAAGAAGTAAAAATGTTGGTAAAAAATGTAGTGTTTCTCCCAAGGATTAAAAGGGTGGTCTAAACTAAAAAAAATGTGTTTGATGATGCCCCATGTTGAATACAGATTATAGTTTGCATAAAGGATGCCATAGTCATTAAAAATGCTGATTGAAGAGTGTAAAGACCCTTGACAATCAAAAAGATTGCAGATCTGTGAAGATAATTGTTTGAGAAAATCACAAACATTTCTAAAGGGAAAATAAAAGAATTATAAATTATAAATTTTTTTTATGAAGTCAAGAAGGAGAGTGAAGACTTGAGTAAGAAGTTAAAAGTTTTGGAAATAGAAAATTAAACTTTTAAATTAAAGCCATTATTTTTTTATGTTGCATGTAGCACATAATATTTGTATTATTTTCCTGATCTATTATTTGTTATGTATGGTGCATCTAATGTTTCTTCAATTAAAGATGATGAAATTCAAGGCAAGGATGTGATTGCATGTTTGAATGAGGTTTTTTAATATGAATAACAAAGGATTCTTTGAAGAAAATATTGCTTTCTAGATAATGAAGAAAATGGGATATGAAGGAAGTCGACTATGAAATAATGGGTATGGAATAAGAGATCCCATGCAGTTGATTATGAGGCTAAAATATGAAGGTATCAAATACGATAAGAGAGATAGATCTGATGCTCCCTCGGTATGATAGATTCATTAGCACAATGAGTGAAATATTCACGTTGTTGTAGGGAAGGACATCAAATAGATAATTGTTAGGATCTTCACCCTTGTAGAATTTGTGGGTTGAAGAAATACTCAGAAGGATCATGTTGGAATAGACAGTGCAATGGATAATCTATGAAAGATTGTATGCAGGTTGATTATGGATGGATCAATGGATCCTAGTGCTTAAATGTGACAAAAATGTTGAAAAGGTTGTAGAAACCTTAAATTTTGCATGTTAGAAAAGATAGTGGTGAAACAAGGTTTTAGATATTTGAGTGAAGTAGTCAATGACTACTTGTTCTGATTAGCACATGGAAGTGTCATGAGGGTTCTCTATGAGAAAGGAAGAGAAGATTGAGCCTTTTGATCTCTCATGATGGAGTGAGATGAATAAATAGATAGTTGACTTCTATTAGAAGTATACTATGTCATTCTATAAGGCTATAGTGGTGAAAGGTTGTACGATAAGTTGTAAGGGTCAATTTTGAGTACTTTGAGTTCAAATTATAAGTCTCAATAGATCAATGGGGAGTATGTTGATAACTAATATTGATGTGATCCTCTAATTGGTTAAATATTTCTATGCAGGTTGTTTACTCTAGTTCAATGCCATGCAATGCGCAAACAATCAGCTTGCTTTAAAGTTTACTTGTCAGATAATAGTTAACATCATTTATTTGTCTAGTTTATATAATAGTTAAAAATACATGTAAAACATGGCATATGCATGCGTATTTTTTTATTAGTGCTTTAATCTCTCAATTAGATGGTACAAGAATATAATAAATATTAGTCTTTCTTTGTTGTTAGAAATATTAGCTAATCTAATATCCTATTTGATAGTTGTCTTATTTCATCTTTCTCACATCTAATATAATCTTTGCAAATGATTAATTTGTAGAATATGTACATGCAGACCAAGAAACTAAGTTAGTTCAAACAGTTACAAATGCTTTGAATCTTGATCTGTGATCAATCATTTCGTATGTATACAACACCCTACAAGCTATTAAAAATAAAATAATTCAAGGGCCCATAAAATATTAAGAAGTTATAAAAAAATATAAATATGATGCAATAATGTACATTTAAATGATTTCATTTAAATGAATAATTTAGCTAGTGACCAGATGTTAGACTTGAAGCCATATGGAATATCTACAACTAAGAGCACATAATTTGGCATTCCCGCAACCTGCAAAATGAAAAAATTCAAAATCATATGAAAGAGATATCAACTTTTGCATTGTTATTTAAACACCAAAAAAGGTTTAACTTAATTTGTTTCATTTTAATGACACCACAATTATAAATGTTTAGCTCATCATTGGTGTATGTTCTTCTAGGTGTGCTCACACAAGTGCCTCAAGGACCTAGCTTGTCCTCTCCAAATGATCCCACTCTCTTCTAGGATCTCTCTAGTCTTAGGTGACCAACCTAAAACCACTTCAAACTCTATTCTAAGAGTCTATCTCCTTGTGCTTATCCTTGAAGGACATCCACCTTTAGTTTTGTCTCAATGCTTTCAAACACCTAGAAGAATCTAAGTGCATTTCTCTCATAAATAGCCAATGTTGTTGCAGGGGTACCAAATACCTTGAAAATTTTCATTTTGTTTCCTTTTGAATCCATTTTTTATGGATCTCAAAGCTCTTTTCAATCGGGTTCAAGAACTAGTGATCTTATAGAGGCCTAATTAGGCCTAGTTTCCTTGTAGCCCTTGACATGGTCTTTTTATAACTTCTTGTCAAATCCTTCCAAATAACCTGCAAAACAAACTTTACATTTTAGTACCCTTTTAGAAGATATAAGAGATTTAGGATGATTTAGGGTTTCATGGCCTTCGTACATAGGCTTCCTATAAAGTAGGGCTAATAGGGCTAATAGGCCTAATTTCTAAGACTTGACTGATTTCTTGCTTAAAACTTAACCAAAGGGATTGGTCTAACCTCAATCTCACTAGCATGAAATGAAAACTTGTTCTGTACAATATTTCTTTCCTCTACATGCAAACACTCATTTTTCGACTGTCACACCTCTAATCGGGCACACTAGTCTCGCCTAGGGCATGACTATAAAATTAGAAGCTTGACTCTTTAGGACTCATACCTCTATAGAAAATATGTACAAAGTCTCCACTACAAGATTCATCCACCTTTTTGAGGTTTCAATGGTTTAATCTCAAGTGGGAGCCATGAAAGTAAAAATAGGTAAAAGTTAACCAGCAGACAGGCTAGTTCAAACTTATTTCTCACAACTTAAATATTAACTCAAAAAGTCTAACACTCTAAAAGGAAAAGCCTTAAAAAATACTACACTACTAGAATCCATAGCTAAATCTCAAGATTTAATCCATTACAACACCATTAACATGCAAAAATAGCAGACTGTGTACAATATATAGGAACTCTCCTTGCTTTCTTATCAAAAGAACTTGATTGCATTGCTCTCTTCCTCGGGATTCAAGCCCTGAGAGTGTCTAAGATGCTATCCTCCACCTTTTTAGGAAATTTGAATTCATTTCCCACTCCTATCTTTTTGGGAATCCAATGCTGCCAAGTTGCATGCAACATTTGCAATAAATTGCAAATGTAGTCATGACAACTTTTGGCATCTTTTGCATTCATTAGACCAACTAGAATATAGGGCCTCTATGCTATGTAGTTTGATGAATCAACACCATTAATGACCTTAAGGAATATTTTTACATCCCTCATGGGTTTAGGACACATTAAGAACCCAAATCCCAACTTTAGACTCACTAAACCTAAACTAACCAAAACAACTAACAATGACTAATTGGTGACCTTAGTTCTAACACCAACTCACCTAGTCTACATGACCTACTCAGGCCTCAAAAAAAACTCACAACTCTGAATTGGCTAAGGTTAGATACAAGCCAAAAACTACTAGGCTTGAGGATTTCCTAGGTGCTCCTGCACCATCCTCCCCTAAACAAAAGATTTCAATCCATCCTTGGATTGAGAAAGTTGAGGTCTATGCCCAACTTCTTGAATTTAGTCTCCTTGATCCATATAGCATCTGCATCAGGTTGTCCTTTCCATTTGATCAAGTATTCCACATATTCCTTCTGTCTAGTCTTTTTGTAGACTCTAGTGTCTAGAATCTTCTATGCCTATTTGTTTGGTGTAGAGGGAAAGTGTAGCTCTTCAACCTCCTGTATCACTTTAGTTAGGCTCTTATCAGCATCAGGGAC
Organism: Chamaecyparis obtusa; assembly: GCA_027943335.1. Lineage (NCBI taxonomy): Eukaryota > Viridiplantae > Streptophyta > Pinopsida > Cupressales > Cupressaceae > Chamaecyparis > Chamaecyparis obtusa. The sequence continues at coordinate 347,189 of BSBK01003191.1, forward strand.
TAGACCTTTATACAACACCAGGTCTGCAACATTAAAGACTAGAGATAAACCCATGTCTTCTAGTAGTTCTACCTTATAAGTATTGGCTCCATACTTGGCTAGTATGACACATGGGACAATTATTCTCATTTGCAACTTATGAGGTTTTCCTTTCTATAATCTTTCCTTGTTAAGATGTACCATAACTAGATCTCCAATGTTAAAGTGAACATCCCTTCTTCTTTCATCCACTCTTGACTTGATCTTCTTTGTATTCTCAATGAGAGTCTTTCTAACTATATCATGAACTTCCTTCATAGAATGGGAAAAATCATCTACATACCCACTCCCTTTAGCTCCATCCTTCAAGTCTCTGAGTTCAAAAACACCTCTAGGATGAAGACCATAAACAATCTCAAAGGGACTCTTCCTTGTTGTCCTGTTGATAGTATCATTAAATGGATACTCTTCCTGGCTAATAAGTTGATCCCAGAGTTGACCATACTCTTTTGTTAGACATCTTAGGAGATTTCCAAGGCTCCTATTAAATACTTTAGTCTAACCATCTTATTGTGGATGGTAGGTAGATCCAAAGGATAAATTTGTACCAAGCTTTTGCCATAGAGTTCTCCAAAAGTGGCTCATGAATTTGGTATCCCTATCTGATACTATACTCAAAGGAAAACCATGAATTCTAACAACCTCCTTGAAGATAAGTTAGCTATCTGACTAGCATCATTGGTTTTCCTACAAGGCATAAAATGGGCCATTTTATTGAATCTATCCACAACTACATAGACACTATCCATTCCTTGCCTTGTCTTAGGTAACCCAACTATAAAATCCATGCTTAAGCATTCCCATGGTCTGGTTGGAATGGATAAAGGTTGATATAGGCTTTCATTGGTAGTTGTGCCCTTGGCCTTTTAATAAATTACATAACTTTCTACATATCTTCTGATATCAAAATTCATCCTAGGCCAAAAATAAAATCTTTTGACTAACTCCTGAGTTTTGTTGACCCCAAAATGGCCACTCAATGCACCATTGTGCTTTTCTTGTATATTATTCTCTCTAATTGACCCTCTAGGAACACATAACTGACTTCCCTTGAATAACAAATTTGACTGCAATGTATAATCAGAGTATTGACTGTGAAAATGATTTTTGTACTCTTTACATACCTTATAGATGTCTGCAAAATCTTCATCTTCACCATACATGTCCTTGAAATTGTCAATCCCCATGCTTTGTAGCTGAATCCCTTGAATGGTCAATTCTCTTCTACTCAAAGCATCTACAACTCTATTTTGCACACCTTTTTTGTGTTTGATGTTGAAAGTGTATGCTTGTAGGTATTCAACCCACTTCATATGTTTGTGACTCAATTTGTCTTGTGAACTTAGGAAACTAAGTGCTTGATTGTCAGAATAGACAATGAATTCCTTAGGCAATAGGTAATGCCTCCATTTCCTTAGTGATTGGACCAGTGCATATAGCTCAAGGTCATAGGATGAATACTTCCTTTTTGCTTCACTTAACTTCTTAGAGTGAAAGGAAAACCGGTCTTCCCTCTTGACTTAGGACTGCTCCAATGGCTACATTACTTGCATCACATGTAATAACCTCTCTGATAATTATACTTGGACTCTTTGATTTGGACATTACATTATGATGGTTAGAGCTATGTATTCACATTTATGTTTATGATGATGATGTGCTTATCAGATATTTAGACATACTCAGTTATAATTATTGTTTATTGTTTATGAAATTGGAAATCATTTATCTTGTATATGCTTATGAAGATTTAAAGAGCTAACCCAAGGATTTAGAAGCTAACAATTATATATATGTGATTCCTCATGTTTTATGTATATGCAATTGATGTGTTTCATGACTCAGGACGAAGTCTTAGTTACTCACGTAGTTGAGGTCAACACGATGTATCGATCATGGTGATCTGTTTGCAAATGCCTTATTGTATATATCTATGTGCATGTATCTCTTCTCGGTGATGCAGGCTTGCAGGTACCGGGCATCGTCTCCACCTGGTCCCACAGGTCTGAGCGAGCCCTCAAAATCCTCGATCATTGTTGTTGTTACAGAGATATCACCAAGGTTCCATGAGAAGGAACTCAACCTCTAACCCTTTTGACCTTTAGGCAGGGAGTTCTTGCGTCAGTCCCTTATGTTGTTGATATATCATTGTGTATAACAGTTTGTTAGATTATGGTGATCTTGTTGCTTGTTCTTGTCCCTTTCATTTTAGGAGGCTAAGGTTTGGATATGGTAGCTTTAATTGTTCTTAATAATATGCTCGATTTTTGCTCGTAGATAATTTATTTCATGCGAGTATTGAATGTTGTGCTTGATTTCACTAATCTTGTTAGACCATCTTGTGTTAGTGATCACACACACACACACACACATATATATAAATATATATATCTTGATTTTACTTTGTATGGAATATGATTTCTTATTTGATTAGATAATAATATTTTATAATGCCATAATAATAAGATTTTTATGATATTAATAATAACATTGTTTTAATAATATGATACTAATAATAGTATTATTTTTAATAATATTATAATAATATATATACACATAAGCATATGGGTGCACACATATGCCTATAGTTACATGTATATATTTAATAAATATTAGTGTGTGAAAGTAATTGTATTTTAAATTATAATAATAAATAAATTATTTACTTAAAGGATTAATTATTATATGGTAAAACTTTTACCATAGCTTTAGTAAATATGGTGATAAGTAATAATAGTAATAAATTATTTCCTTTTCCTTAAATAAAGAAAAATAACATTAGTTTATTAATATTTACGAGGCTCTCATATTAGATTTTATTATTAATAATATTAAATTAGCTATTCCCTTCCCGTGAATGGCTTTAATGAATAAATTAAATCCTAAACTATAAACTATCTTTCGGTTGGGATGGTTACAACGGTTGATTTTCTGTGCAACCAATCCTTCAACCTATTTACAAGAGAGATATTTGAAGGATAGGGGGGTTGGCTGAAAAAGAGGACTCAGGAAATTGGATTATTGCTTTGCGAGGATATTGTATTTAGGGAGGGTTTTTGGCTGGATTATTCATAGGAGAATTGATCTTAATTTTAGGATATCATTATTGATTATTTTATATTTGGAAAAAGTGGTGTCTACAATCGGAAGGCTTTGGTGGAGTGCTGGAAGAAGGCCAAGTTGATTGATTCCTCCTTCTTCAATGGTTGTCTTCTCCGGAATCCAGGTAGGAGCTATCCTGCAAGATGCTCCTCCTTATTTGATTTATGTGATTGTTTTGTTTTGTATTTGTGGTTGCTTCCTGTGTGCAGGCAATATGAAGAATATATTATTATATTGTATTATGTTTATTTTTCCTGTGTGTTTATTTATTTGTGGAAGGTTAGAATTAAGATTATTGAAATAAAACCATAATAGCCTTAGTAATAATATACTAGAAATGTTTTAGTATAAAAATTACGGAACATGGCTCCGTTGGGTTTTTTTGAATTTTAGGACTAAAAATTAATGCACAGGCATAAGTAAATTTAGAAATAATTAAAACATTAATAATACTCAAATAATAAATTAGATGTTATTTTAAGGTTTCTAATTATTTTAATATTTAAAGATTTTCATGTTTAGCTTTGTATTATTTTATTTGCTAGATTTGTTTAATAGGTTATTTGTCAAATTAATAGGGGAGATTATTAGATTTTAAAGTTAATGATTTTAATATATGATAAATCTTTTGGTAAAAATCATTTAAACTTTTAGTAAAAATATATGAGAAATTATAGGAAAATAATAAGGAGTAAATATAGGAGAAAAATAAGGAGAGATTGTAGGAGGAAAATAAATAATTAAAAGAAAAGAAATTTAAAAAAAAAAAACTAAATTAAAAGTGGAATATTAATGTGCATAGAAAATCTATCTTTATAACATAAGAAAGTATTAACCAAACATTAAATTTAGAAGGAAAAAAAAAGGGCATTTTCTTTACAAAGAGAAGAATATGGAGTCCAATGCTATTAAGGTAGAAAATTTATTTATTAAAAATATATGTTATGTATAGAAATTAGTGTTATTATAAAATAAAATTCATTTTACCTATTAATTATTAAAATTTATAAATATAAATGATGCATTGTAAATATATGTATTTATGACTACACATAATCAATAGATAATGAAAATAAAATAAATTAGTTAATAAATCATTAAAGATATTGTTTAAAATTTCAAATTTAATTAAAATTAGAATTGGTCTATTTATTATTATTACTTTATTTCATTAAAGGTAATGTATAATTTAAATCATAATGTAATTTATGGGGTTAACTTTAGTTTATATTAAACTATTTTTATTTATTTGATTTCATTTCATCATAATTAGGTCGATCATTAGGAATAGAGGAGGTATTGGGCTTATGTCATGTTTTCATGCGATTGTACATGCAATTAGGGATTGTGACGTTTATAATGATTATTCCTAATTTAATGATGTTAATTATGATGATGATTTTAATGAACCAAATTATGATTATCCTAAGATTTGGTTGTATTTCATTCCTATGTTTGGTTGGAAGGCACTTTAGTAAATACTATAATTAAGCACGTTTCATGAATACTATATTAGTGTGAGTTAAACTCTATTTTTGAGTTATGGAATTAGTTATCAATTTTAAGTATAGGACTTTGTCTCTATTCCACCTAAGTGGGTGGCAGCCGAAGGGGAAACTGTCTGGGGAACAAGACCCTAGAAAGGGTTGCGTACCCGCTTTCTTGATTTTATAAATAGATAGTCTAGAATGGGGAGAGTCGAACTACGAAGTCTCTGAGCGTGAACGTAGGCAAGGCCATCAATGATGAGCCCCCGAGGCTTAGGTCTAGTCCCTTAGGGTTTGTCTTTAAGTTTATAATGCAATGATTTCACTCCTTAATAATGATTCTCATAGCTAAGTAATCAATAAAACATTTATTTGTAATATAATATATCTAATGTTTACATCTAGTTGTTTAGACATATGTGTAGTTACAGGTGTTGGACATGGTGGTCATCATGTAAAAGAAAGTTAGCAATATTCAGGTATGCAAGAATAATAATTTGTTAATTGAGCAAGACAAGTAGTATAATCTCTTTATTCTCTTGACCTTTAGTAACATTAAATAAATCAAATTAGATTATGTTCCGCTACTTTATTAAAAAAAAGAGAAAGTATTATATATTGTGTATGACTTAATGAGTATAATGTCCTTGAGCCAAGGGTTCCTTGGTGGGGCATTACATCACACTCCACATTAAATAGTTTCTCAAAGCTAGGCAACACCAATATAGGTTGAGTTGCAATCTTCCTCTTAAGTAACTCAAAACCACTATTAGCTTGGTCAGTCCACACAAACTTTGTCTTCATGCCTCCCTTAATTTTATCTAGCATAGGAGCACATATTGCACTAAACTGCTTAATGAACTTTCTATAGAAGTGTGCAAGACCATGAAAGCTTCTTACCTCAGTGCTGGTTCTTGGAGTAGGCCAGTTGATGATGGCCTCAACCTTTCTTGGATCCATGTTCAAAGTACCCTTGGACAACACAAAGCCTAAGAACACCAGTTCTTGCTTAATGAACTCACATTTCTCCAAGTTTATCATGAGCTTTTCTTCATGTAGTCTTTTGAAAACCATTTCTAGGTGTATGAGGTGTTCTTCTCTTATCTGACTATATATGAGTATACCATACAAGTAGACTACCACAAACTTTCCGATGTATTCTTTTAGGACTTCATTCATCAACCTCATGAAACTTGATGGGGAATTTGATAAGCCAAATGGCATGACAAGCCATTCATATAGTCCTTCAATGGTCTTGAAGGTTGTCTTCCACTCATCACCTTCCTTCACTCTGATCTAATGATAGCCACTCTTTAGGTCTATCTTAGTGAAATATCTAGCCCCTCCTAAACAAGCCATTAAGTCTTCAATCCCAGGGATTGGGAGCCTATACCTGATTGTAATCCTATTGATTTCTTTGGAGTCTATACATAACCTCCAAGTTCCTCCTTTCTTAGGTGCTAGGACTATGGGTACAATACATGGACTGATACTCTTTCTAATTAGGCCTTGTTCTAGAAGTTCCTGAATTTGTCTAGCAATTTCCTCATTCTGTTGAGGGGTCGTCTTATAAGAAGCCTTATTTGGTAAGATATCTCTAGGGATTAGGTCTATTTGATGGCTTACTAACCTCTTAGGTGGTAAGGATGATGGTTTTCCATCACTAACTATCCCTTCATATCTCTGTAGCAACTCTTGCACTTCACTTGGCAATTCAATCTTCACTATCTTGACTGCATCTTTCTCTTTTTGTCTTAACACCATGGAAAAACCAATACATTCTCCCTCTTCCAGAGTCTCTATAAACTCTTAATCACTCACCATTAATACATTGGGACCAGTAGACTTGATCTCTGCATCCTCCAACAGTGAATGTATCTTATAAGTCACATTGTCCTTCTTGAATGTATACGAGTTCTTTGCTCCATCATGTATGACCCTCCTATCAAATTTCCATGGTCTACCTAGGAGCAGGTGGCATGCATCCATAGGAAACACATCACATAGGAAATTGTCATTATATCTCCCTATTGAAAACTCCACCCAAGCCTACTCATTGACCAAGACATGCTGTCCTTTATTAAGCCATGTGACCTTGTAAGGATTAGTGTGGGGTATCCTTGTCATTTTTAACTTGTTGACTGCTTCCTCTAACACAATGTTGTTAGTAGACCTGGAGTCTATGATGACTCTACATACCTTACCCACCATCTTACACTTGATCCTAAATAGGGACCTCCTCTGATTTGGTTCTTCCTTAACTGGCTCTTTAATCAATGTTCTCCTCATCATGAGGTTCTCACCTTCCTCTAATGCTAGTGGTACCTCAGGGGGTTTCACTCCTTCACTTGTCTCTTCTTGAACATAGTTAGCTCTTTTATCACCTCCTTGAGAAGTACTACCCTTCTCTAGACACCTATAGGCAGGGTGTCCTATTTGGTTACAATGCTAACACTTCATATTGGCAAAATAGTTACCTCTTCCTTGTCCACCACTTCTTCCTCTATAACTAGAGCTCCTTCCTCTACTGCCTCTACTAGAGACTCCCTCTTTTTTTTTAGTATATTTGGCTTCTCCTTGAGTTCTTGGCTCTAAGCTCCTTCCACCATATCCACTTCTTTATCCTCTACTATCTCTTCCTCTACCTTTGCCTCTTGAATTGCTAGAATCTTGTTTCTTCTTGAGTTTCTCTTCTACTTTGGCAACAAGCTAATGACATTTTTTAATAGTGTCTGGAGTCAAGCCGAGACTCATCTCATCTTGAATGTTCCACTTGATCCCATTAAGATACCTTTCTACCTTTACCTTCTCATCCTCTGCAACTCGAGATCTCATGCAAAGTCTTTGGAACTCTTTGGTGTAGGAGTTTACATCCAATTCTTTTTGTCTAAGACTTTGTCTCTTCTTATGGAGTTAGATTTCATAATCCTCCACACATATGTATCCCTGATTTTGGCTACCAATTCCTTCCATGTAGAAATTGGTTTCTTGCCTTCTTTCTCCCTCTCATCTTGGATGAATTTCCACCAAGTGAGTGTAGGACCTCTCAATCTAGCTTTGGCCACTTTAACCTTTTGAGCCTCTATGATACCATCACACTCAAAGTGGTTCTCTAGTCCTTCTATCCAATCTAGGACTACCTCTAGTTCCATCTTCCCATTGAAGATTGGAATGACCTCTAGTTATTTCCCACTCAAGGCTTTCAATACCTTTAAGAATGGTTCTTCAGATAGTATTGGGTTTGGTTCAGGGACCTCATCCTCCAAAAGGATCTCCTTTTGTTTACCATCTATCTTATCTTTTTCTTCTTCAACCTTTACATCTACCTTTTGCTCTAATTGAGCCAATCTCTCTTGGATTATTCTATTCTCCTCTTCTTGGTCTTCCACTTTATTTTCTAGCTCAACATTAGTCACCATCCTTGACTCTCCTACTAATTTAGCTAGCTGGAACATTAACCACAAGCCTAATCAGTTAAGCTCTGATACCAATCTGGTGTATGTTCTTCTAGGTGTGCTCACACAAGTGCCTCAAGGACCTAGCTTGTCCTCTCCAAATGATCCCACTCTCTTCTAGGATCTCTCTAGTCTTAGGTGACCAAACTAAAACCACTTCAAACTCTATTCTAAGAGTCTATCTCCTTGTTCTTAGCCTTGAAGAACATCTACCTTTAGATTTATCTCAATACTTTCAAACACCTAAAATACTCTAAGTGCATTTCTCTCAAAAATAGCCAATGTGGTTGTAGGGGTAAAAAATACCTTGAAAATTTTCATTTTGTTTCCTTTTGAATCCAATTTTGATGGATCTCAAAGCTCTTTTCAATCGGGTTCAAGAACTAGTCTTATAGAGGCCTAATTAGGCCTAGTTTCCTTGTAGCCCTTAACAGGGTCTTTTTCTAACTTCTTGTCAAATCCTTCCAAATAACCTACAAAAAAAACTTTAGATTAGAGTACCCTTTTGGAAGTTATAAAAGATTCGGGAGGATTTAGGGTTTCATGGCCTCCGTACACAGGCTTCCTACAAAGTAGGGCTAATAGGGCTAATAGGCCTAATTTCTAGGACTTGACTAATTTCTTCTTGAAACTTAATCGAAGGGATTGGTCTAGCCTCAATATCACTAACATGAAATGAAAACTTCATATACTATCTAGAGCCATACTTTTTCTGTACATTCTTCCTTTCCCCTGCATGCAAACACTCATTTTTCCACTATCACACCTCTAACCGGGCACACTAGTCTCACCTAGGGCATGACTATAAAATTAGAAGTTCAACTCTTCAGGACTCCTACCTCTATATACACTACATAAAAAGGCTCCACTACAAGATTCATCCACCTTTTTGAGGTTTCAACATTTCAATCTCAAGTGGGAGCCATGAAAGTAAAAATAGGTAAAAGGTAACCATCAAACAGGCTAGTTCAAACTTTTTTCTCACAACTTGAAGATTAACTCAAAAAGTCTAACACTCTAAAAGGAAAATCCTTAAAACATACTACACTACTCAAATCCATATCTAACTCTCAAGATTTAATCCATTACAACACCATTAACATGCAAAAATAGTAGACTGTGTACAGTATATAGGAACTCTCCTTGCTTGCTTATCAAAAGAACTTGATTACAATGCTCTCTTCCTCAGGATTCGAGCCTTGAGAGTGTCTAAGATGCTATCCTCCACCTTTTTAGGCAATTTGAATTCATTTCCCACTCCTATCTTTTTGGGAATCCAATGTTACCGAGTTGCATGCAACATTTGCAATAAATTGCAAATGTTGTCATTGCAACTTTTGGCATCTTTTGCATTCATTTGGGCAACTCGAATATAGGACCTGTATGCTATGTAGTTCAATGAAATAACACCATTAATGACCTTAAGGCATCTTTTTACATCCCTTATGGGTTTAGGACACATTAAGAACCCAAATCCCAACTTTAGACTCACTAAGCCTAAAGAAACCAAAACAACTAACAATGACTAATTGGTGACCTTAGTTATAACACTAACTCATCTAGTCCACATGACCTACTTAGGCCTCAAAACAAACTCACAACTTTGAATTGGCTAAGGTCAGATACAAGCCAAAAAATACTAGGCTTGAGGATTGCCTAGGTGCTCCTGCACCAATCATGAAGATTGTTGATCACTTGAAAATCTTCTATAGATTGGGGTGAAAACACATATGTTATGGTTTATATTTTTCCACCTTTCTGGAATAATAATCTAATATTTTTGATTTTTTAATAGAGATGATTAGGGTATGTGCAAGATCATGGTATACCAAGCTACGACCTTAAGTGGCAATGAAAAATCATAAAATCGGGGTTAGTCAATTTGACGTAAAAATTTGAACATCTTATCAGCCTTATGTCAAAAAGTTGTAAGAAATAGAATCTGTAGGAAATTGAATCTAGTTTCTAAACTAATAGCCCTTTTCTGAAAAAAAAATAAAAATCTAATTGTTGAAAATTTTAGATTTCAATGTAGTAGTACGAAAATCTTAGGAAAAAGATAAAAAGTACATGTATGTCTGACCACCTTAATCAAAACCAAATGATGATTTTTTTCTCAAGATTCTAGATATAAGTAGTAGACGCATACCCACATGTGATGATATTTTTGTGTAATTTTTTACCAACTAAATAATTAATTGTAAATTTTCTACTACAACTTTTTTAGAATAAAAAAATCCCATGTCTGACCTCCTTAACTAATTTTAAACTTTACAAAAATGAATTTTTTTTTTTTTCTTATAGTAGGTGAAGCATATAATGTGACACATATTTCAAATTTCAAAAAGGTTAAACCATTTGAAAGTTATAGTTCTTTTTCAATCTATTTGTCAATCAGGAGTTTAGAGGTAACTCAATTAGAAAATAAGTAATAATTAATTACTGCACTCAAAATTTGACAACAATTATATTGATGGAAAGTTGATAATCTCTTTAAGAAACCCTTTTTGTTTCATCGAATCTAGGTGAAAAAAAAGTCGTCAACTACATGGTCAAAGTTTGGAGATCAAAGGAAATATGGTAAACACATTTTTTTGGGTTGATCATCCACGTTTGGCATTCCAAAGCCAAAACCCAAGGCAAATCCTGAGCCTAATCGGGTATCTGAATCCAAATTGGGTATCAAAAATATAATCAGATACTCGATTTGGACAGGTTTGAATTCAAATTTCATTTTTTGCACCAACGTCATTTGGGTTATTTTTTTATTTGAAATTTTCATTGGTTGATTTATAGGGATTGAATTTATGATTTTTTTATTTATATTTGTTCATTGGTGTATTTTAATTTATTTATATTTTATTTATTATTTAATTTTATATTTTGTTTATAATATTTCTAATTAAAATATGATCTTTATAAAATTATTTAAATAATGTACAAAATTTAAAAATATATGTTATTAGATATTCTATTTTAGATTATGTGATATATTATATAATATATTATATTTAATGATTCTCTCTATCTTCCCTTCTCTATCTCATATATAAATAATAATATGAATAATAATAATTATAATACTAATTTATTAATATTAAAAATCAATACACTATTAATATTACTAAATATCATACTAGTAATATAATATTATATTATATCAATATTAATATAATATTATACTAATATTATACTATTATACAATACTAATATAAATAATACTAATCTAATACTAATTTATATAATATAAAACTAATATATATAATATAATATAATATTAATATAAATAGTAATAATATAATACTAATACTAATACTAATATCATATAATAATAAATATAATACTAATATTACTAAAAACCATACTTATATTAATATAATATAAATTTACTAATATTATACTATTATACAATACAAATAATATAATACTAATTTATTAATATTAATACTAATATCATAATATTAATAGAATTAAAAATAAAATCTAAAACAAAAAATTAAGAACTAAAATCAAAATTGAAAATAACATTCAAATGAAAATATTGAAAATTGAAAATGTTGAAACTTCAAATGAAAAGAAATATTTGAGTGGGAGTAAATCGGATGTCTGATTTGCAATCGATTATCTAATTTTGTATTAGATACCTGATTAGGCTTGTGCATCGTAATTAGCTTTGGCCATGTGTACTAACACCCAAACCTACTAAAAAGTCAACATGCTTTACAAGTGAAAAAGAGATTTTTTTTTCACATCGCCACTTTTTGGCATACCATGATCTTGCACATTCCTATTAAGAAACTAAAATAGTTCATTATTAAATTGAATAAAATTATTTATCTAAAGAGTTTAAAAGGAGTTGTACAAAATTTTTATTGACTTGTTCAGTTAGACTTAAATTCCAATTGGTTTTTCTTTACTTTACAATTCAACTTTTAAAAAAAAATTGATACCTCTCATCTTTCTTTACATAAATTTGTTAAAATATAGGTATGCTTTATAGTAATGGTACTAACTAGTGATGTGTTGATATTTGATAATGATATGCTCACATTGTTAGTACCAATTAGTAGAATTACTATAAAGCATTGATATGGGCAACATTTAGGAGGCGTTGATTCTAACAAGTGGTCTCAGGTGAAACCCTCTCTAGTAAGTACCTACTATGATGATGACAAGTACCCCATGGTTTCTTAATATGACCTAGCATCGAGAATGCCCATGTGACCCATAGAGGAATTATTGAACTCACTATTTCTAACAGTTTCTTTATGCATGTATGTATATTAATACTATAAGGATATGCTTGAACTTTTTTTTTGCAAGTATTTTATCTTCATCTTGTGGCATTATTTTGGGTTAGGAGAGTTGACAAGTATGATATTTTTAAAATGACTTTCATAAAGGTCTATATTTAGTTAATTCCATGAATCCCATATGGTTCTAAGGATGATATTAGAGGGAAAATATTCAATTACATTTGATAATTTTACATTTCTATTTATAAATATATGCTAGCGCCAATTAACAGACCCTATCTGGCAGTGAAATAGGTGATAAACTATGTTGTATTTATAGTTCTTACGTCTAACTAGTAAATATAATAAAGCCTAATGTCTTATTATTTCTCATGAATGGTGACTGAGTATAAGGAGTAGGGGCAGAAATTTTGTTGGTTCAGCACAATGGAATGACTTTGTCTCTTTCCACTAGAAGAGACCTCTACATTCTCTTTCTGAAACTCAAAATATTCATGTATGTAAACATGCATTATTTTGTCTTTCTTGTGTGAGGCTACTGATGTGAAGGTGGTAAGGGTCATCTAATTTCTTAGTGATTATTACTAGAACTTTCACCAAAAGGAGGTTCAATGGTTATGCTAGTAGCAAGATATACAATTGGTATCATATTAAACTATAGAGAAACATAAAATACTTAAGAATGGAGATTCTCATTTTTTGTGATAGGGAAGAAACTTAAATTTTAAAATGTAATTTAGGATAAGCATAATGTACAATGTGTGATCACAAATACATGGAGAAGATGAATGATTTGAATTTATGGATTTTGATTTTTTACGAGGAAAGGTTTTGCAAGTAGACTTCCTCTTTTTTTCCTCATAATTATTATACAGGTCATTTCCCATTTTTTAGTATCTCTCAAAGGATAACATTGGCTGAATGTGAAGGTTTCTTATTGACTTTCCTCTAGACGTGGTTGTGAATGTCAATCTCTTCCTCTCCATTCTACCAATGTTGACTATTTTTGTTTAGTGCGGGCCCTTCGGATTTGTGTATGGTTATAGCTCATTCCATTGTGAGTGGTATTTTCCTTCGACTGCCTACTGACATAGGAACTATTAGTACAATTTTGGGGTCATCTTGGTTCCATGGTGGCCCACATTAATTATCGATTCTTGCTAAAAAATACATCAAAGCATCTGGTGTGATGGAACCAGGGTTGTAAACAATGTGAATTATTTTGACAAGAGCTCCATTCACCAGCCCTACTTGAATCCATATGTTTGTTGTAAGCATGATGCATTGGCCTTTTCAAAGTAGGACCTATTTCTCAATTTTTTCATCACCAACTACATTTTCTATTATTCTCCTAGTGCTTGTTGCAATGCTTATTACAATTAGGCAATTCAAAAATTTCAACATACTTCTATTGTGTAGATTGATTGAATAATTGGTAGAAAATAGGTGCATTGAGTTGTCAAATTCTTCCTTTTCATTTGATGTAATTTTTTTTTGTGTGTCATCAAGAGCTTCCAACCTTCTTTCCTTATATCCACTTCTCATATGTTTTGTAACATCTATTGATATTGTGCATGTAGTGTACTTTCACCTTTCTATTGGAGCATTAGCTATAAGGTGACTATCATCGTGAACCACTCCCATAATGTTGTAGCAATTGAATGTGATGTGTAGATAGGATCCAAAGTACATGTGTTGATTGTGAGGAAATGAATACCTCTATCTTCTATCTATTATTTATTTAGTAGCTTTGGCACTATGAAGCTCATTTCATCAATAAGGATGTATCTTGCGTCCTTCAATTCTTCATGAAATGATGTTAATTCTTTCCCTTGCAATGTTTTCATTTCTTTAATGGTAATCCTAAGAACTAAATGTATATTTGATGCATATGTGTTGAAAGCAAAAACACCTGTAGGAGATAGTGTGATAAATTGGGTTTTTTTCCTATCATCTCATTGTTGAGTGCATTCCTTATGCAAGCTATTAATTAAGACTTTCGTGTATTCGTTATTCCTCAAATGACCATGTGTAGTGATTGGGAAAAGGGATTTTTTTTGTGGTTTATAATTACTTTGAGCACTACTTTCTCTACTAACATTACATAGCTTGGAGTTTAAAAGTTAGACAAAATACTCCCATCTTGCCCAAATGTTTTTTTTTGCATTTATAAACTACATTGCAATGCCATGTAAATGTTGGGGATTGCAATCAGATCCTATCTATTATTCTTATAAAACTCATGTTTGTCAAGAATATCAAGTTCATTTAGGTTTATATTATTTGGGGGCCCCATTTGTGAAAATAATTTTCATTCATTCAACTCTAGTATTTCACCCATGATGTTGTCATTATCACTCTCTTCTTCTTATGATGTTGCTTCCTTTTGGGTGATGCAATTAACGTGCCATATTTTATGTTTGGCTGCATTTAATTGCTTCCAATTTTTAATTATTGAATCCTTAGTGTAGACTATGATTTTGAACCTGTTACCTGTCTTGAAAGGCTGAAACATTCAAACATTAGACTAATCTAACATATTCATGAACTAAAAAAATAGCATAAGACATGAAAACAAAACCAAAGCCACCTCAAGATTGTTGCTAAAAAAACAAGTGCTATAAAGCAAATGTTTGATTCGCTTCAATTAGAGGGATGTGGGTGTGCTCTCTAAGCACTTGGAGCATATTCTAATGCATACTAAGATTGATTTTAGACCAAATATAGGTGTGATATGATGCTATATGCTATGCAAAACAATAAAAGAAACTATGTTAATCCATTATTGCTAAGCTATGATGTTCTTTAAGAAAGCTTGAAGATGATAAAAAGAAACTAACAATTAGTATTGCTTATGCTAAGTCTAGAGCTAAATGGACATGATAACAATGCATAAAATGAAAGGTGAATGGATATTTTGCTCTTGGAAATGAGGACTATTTATAGACTTTTGGGAGGATGAATGAGTGGCTAGGATCAAAATCCTTAAGAGAGGCCAAGATTCATTCAAAGGGGAGCACATGGATTGTGCTAGTTCAAGGCCACCTCCTTGTGACAAGTGTCACAAGGGCATTGGGTTGAAAGATGGGAGGAATGTGCACAATTTGGGAAATGTGCCTAAGGTCAAAGGGTGTAAGAAAGGGGTGAGGGGCTTCTTAAATGCATCATAAATGCATGTAAGAGGGATAAGGAGGCTTTAAATGCACTTAATGCATGTAAGAGAAGCCTCTAGAAGTTTGTTGACTTTGGGTCAAGCTTAAGAGTTGGCTAACCTTGTTTAGGGAATGTGACAAGGTTAGGGGGAGGATTAGGATTAGGATTAGGGGATTTTAGGATTAGGATGGGTGAAGAGGTTGGGTTGAGAAGTTTCTAGAAGAGTCTAGAGTTCTCCTAGGTTTTATGGAATAAAAGTTTATTCATTCCAAAAGCTTAAGTTTGGGAAAATTTATTGAAATATTTTCAATAAATATGAAAATTAAATATTTAATCTTAATTAAATATTTTGAGTTGAGATTAGGGTTAGAAAAGGTGGGATTAGCCTTTTAATCGAAATTAAGAAGGGATTAGAAGATTTTGGAAGAGGTTAGTGGTTTTAGGAAAAAAGGCTAACTTTTGGTCAAAAAATAAATTAATTATTTTTTGGAGGATTTTTGGTTAATTTATTAATTAAAATAATTAATAAATAGGGGATTAATGTTTAAATAAGATTTAAACATTTTTGGGAGGGATTTCTTAATTAAATATTTTTAATTAAGATAAAGGGATTTAATGACATAAAAATAAATTAATTAATTAAATAAATAATTAATTAATAAATGATGATGTCATCAGGGATTTTTCAGAAAATAAAAATAATTTATTTTCTAAAGGATTTTTAGGTGTCTACATTTTGCCCCTCTTTGATGCGATGTCGCAAGTGGCATGGCGTCAAAGACAAGAAAATAAGATGCCCAAGGCTAGAATTTAGAGGAATAAGGGATTGTGCCCCCTCGAGAAAATAACGCAAGGAGCAAACATTGTGAAATTTTCTCGAAAGGAAACAGAGAAGGAAGGACCTAGGAAGAAGGGGAGATAAATAACCAAGCTTCCAAGAGCAAAGATGAGTGAATGCAAGATGAGATGGAATGCAAAATGCAGGATGCAGCTACATGAGGATGCAAGATTAATCTATATGATGCAGGATGCAGGGGAGATGGGGAAGCTCCAAGTGCAAATGTGGAGAGCACAACCGAGTTTAATATAGCAATGCTAGAGACCTGCCAAGGATACTGGGATCACGAGGCCTTGTCACCAGCGTTGCATAGGACTGACGTGAAAAAGACACGCAGGGTTGCCCCAGCATCGCACATGAAACCCGAAGGAGGCATGGTGGAAATGATGCTGAAGAAACCACAAACACACGACTGACTCACAGGCAGAAGCAAAAGATCAAAAGACCTTGCCCCAGATTATCCTCATTCGCAGCACACCATGATATAAAGGATCGTGGTGACGTTGAGTAGAGAACAATGAGAGGCTGTAAAAGATTAACAAGACCCAAAGGACAAAAACCAAGGTCAAAATGAAAACTCCAAAAAGACATCCTTTGCCAAGGAGAGAGATTTGATGTGATTGATGGTGGGAAGATTGGTCGGACAGGAGGAGATATATCCTCAAGGACCAGGATGGAAGATTAGGTCAGACAGGAGGAACGATATATCCTCAAGGACCCATGGGTTGGTGAGAGAATAAGTGTAATTGTTCACTGGCAAAAGCTGAAGTTCAAGGAATAATCAGGATGAGCAAGGATAAGTCGACAATTGATGTTGCTGAAGCACAAGGCCTGAGTGGGACTAAAAGTTTTCTGAGGCTGGGGATGGGACAAGATATTTGATCAAATGCTGCTGCAGGACGGACAAAGGTTATGTACAACAAGGAGGAACGATATGCACAAGGGATATGTACAGAAGCTCAGGATTGGGGATAGGAAGATCACACTCGGCGGGACTCTCACTAGGACGGAGACAAGAAGGATATTTACAGAAAGGATTGCGCTGTATAGGAAAGGGATAAGGATATGGTACAAGATATGGTACAAAGCTTTGGAATAGGATATGGATTGCAGATGGGTTGGAGGAAGATGGAAGCCGAATGCTTGGAGGATAGGGGAGATGGAACTGCTGGGAGATCTGTTATGGATGGAGGAAGAGGACGGTAGCTGAAAGGACAACTGAATAGATAAATAGCCCAGTTTACTATGTTGGCGCCTGTTTACCAGGTTTTCACCAACATACTTGTCCAAGGCGCTTGAATTGCCAAGTTTTCACTGTTTGGACGATCATTTTCTCTCTCTTTTCTTTTTTTCTTTTTTTGCTTTTTTGAATGTTTTTGGATTTTCTGATATATGCAGGATCAGGTTCAGGCATAGAACCTCTTCAGATGGATGATGTTGATAGGATCATTCAAGGGCTCACCTTCTGGTGTTGATAGCTGATAGGCTCCCGAGCTGAAGGATGCGGTGACAACATAGGGGCCCAACCAAGTAGGCTCAAACTTGCCTTTCTTTTCTCTATTTGCTAGGACCTTCTGATTTTCTTTAAGGACCATGTCACCGACCTGGAATTGTCTAGGATGGACCTTTTTGTTATAACTCCTTTTGAGTCGATTTTGGTATGCCACCAGGTGATCATATGCTTGCTGTCTCTTTTCATCTAACAGGTCTAGCTGTGTGAGACGGGCTACACGATAATCTTCATCAGTGGTGTAGTTCTTCATGGAGACTCGCAATGAGGGGAGCTCAACCTCGATCGGTAGAACAGCTTCAGCACCATATACAAGGGAGTATGGGGTGGTGCCTGTGGGAGTGCGATAAGAAGTGCGGTAGGCCCAAAGGGTGGGATTGATTTGGAGGTGCCAGTCACGACTAGAATCATTGACAACCTTCTTGAGGATTTTCAAGATAGTTTTGTTAGTTGCCTCAGCTTGGCCATTTCCTTGAGGGAAATATGGACTGGAGAAACGGTGATGGATGTGGAGTCTGGCACATAGATCATCCACATGCTGGTTTTCAAAAGGTGTGCCATGGTCTGTGAAGATGGTAGATGGTATGCCGAAGCGATAAATGATATGATAGAGGATGAACTTGGATATTTGGATGCCAGTAGTAAGGGTGAGTGGAATCGCTTCAACCCATTTGGTAAAGTACTCTGTGGCTGTTATGATATACTTGTGTCCATCCGAAGAGAGGGGGGTGATCAAGCCAATGAGGTCGAGGCCCCAACATGAAAAAGGCCATGGTGGTGCAATAGGCTGTAGATCTTGTGCTGGTGCATGTATCAAATTGGCATGCTGTTGACATGGGAGACATTTCTTGACAAAATCACATGCATCATGTTCCATTGTTGGCCAATAATATCCAACTCTAAGCAGCTGCTTTGCTAGAACCATGCCACTCGTGTGGGCACCGCAAATTCCAGCGTGAACTTCTTGTAAGGCCAGGATAGCCTCGTTTGAATCTAAACATCTAGATAGGACATTGTGATACCCACGACGATATAGGGTGTTGGCTACAAGAGTGTAGCGGGAAGCTCTGCGAATAAGGTTTTGGCGTTGGTTATTGGTGAGATAGGGAGATATGATACCATTTTTTAGATATGCATGGATGTCGTGGTACCATGGGGATTGGGGACCAACCAAGACACATACCATTTCTGCATCAGCGTTCTCATAAGCTGGCGTATGTAGCTGCTCGACTAGGAATTCATATTGTGATGCGTCGCGTGGAATTTCTAACAAGGATCCAATGGTTGCCATTGCGTCCGCTGCTTTCTTCTGAAGTCTTGGGATCTGTGTGAACTGTAGATGTAGGAAATGCTCTTGCAGTTTGTCCACCAGCTCTTTGTAAGGTAGCAACTTGTCATCCTTTGTTTGATATTCATCTAGGACTTGTTTGATAATCAGCTGTGAATCTCCAAATACTTGTAATTCTATGATATTCCACTGAATGGCTGTTCTGAGACCTAAGATGAGTGCCTCATATTCTGCAATGTTGTTGGTACATGGGAATCCCAATTTGAATGATTTTGGGATGTAGTCACCTTGAGGTGTGACGAATAGGATTCCTGCCCCTGATCCATGTGATGTGTAGGAGCCATCAAAGTATAGTTTCCACATGGGCTGCTCTTCAATCATGCATAAGTGTTCATCAGGGAATTCCATGATTAGTGGATAGGCATCCACCAGTGGTGCTTCTACTAGTTGATCGGCAATGACTTGCCCTTTGATTGCTTTGCGATCAATATACTGGATGTCAAACTCACTGAGTATCATGACCCATTTTGCCATACGGCCTGTGAGAGTTGTCTTTGATAGTAGATATTTGAGGGGGTCCACCTTTGAAATGAGCTTGATTGTGTGACTGAGCATGTAGTGTCTAAGCTTTTGAGTGGTAAAGACCACTGCAAGGCATGCTTTTTCCATAGGTGAATAATTAAGCTCATATCCGACAAGAGTGCGACTGATGTAATAGATGGCTCTCTCCTTGTTGTCATCATCATGCTGAGCTAAGAGTGCCCCCAGTGCTGTAGTGGTTGCCGAGATGTAGAGTATGAGAGGGTGTCCTGGAATTGGTGGTACTAGGATTAGAGAATTGGCAAGATACTCCTTGATCTTATCAAAGCTTCTTTGACATATGGGATCCCATTTGAAGCTTGTGTCTTTGCATAGGAGATGCGTAAAAGGTTGGCACTTGTCTGCTAACTGAGAAATGAACCGACGCACTGATTGAAGCTTTCCTTGTAGGCTTCTGAGCTGTTTGAGTGTTCTTGGTGGAGGCATCTCTGTTATTGCTTTGACCTTCTTGGGGTCTATCTCTATGCCTCGTCGCGATACTATGAAACCTAGGAGCTTTCCAGATGTAACACCAAAGACACATTTCTTTGGATTAAGCTTTAAGCCATAATGATTTAGACGATCAAACACACGCTCTAAGATGTTGAGGTGTTCATCCCTTGTTTTGGATTTTGCAAGGATATCATCCACATAGTCTTCAGGGATCTTGTGGATCATGTCATGGAAGATCACTGTCATTGCTCGCTGATATGTTGCTCTTGCATTCTTTAGCCCAAAGGGCATCATATTGTAGCAGAAGGTACCCCATGGGGTTGTGAATGCTGTTTTATGTTGATCTGCTTCTGCTATATGAATCTGGTTGTAACCGGAAAAGCCATCCATGAGTGATAGCATTTCGTGACCCGCTGTGAGGTCTACAAGCATGTCTATGTTTGGCAATGGGAAATCATCCTTAGGGCATGCCTTGTTCAAGTCCCTGAAATCAGTACAGATTCTGATGTCGCCAGAAGGCTTTGTGACTGGCACCATGTTAGAGATCCATTCTGAGTAGTCAATTGCTCTGATGATTTTTGCTTGAAGGAGCTTCTCAAGCTCTGCTTTAACTAGTAATGCTACCTTTGGATGCATTTTCCTTAGCTTCTGCTTCACTGGCTTAACGTTTGGATCTACTGATAGATGATGAACAACAAGGTTTGGATCAAGCCCAGGCATGTGGGCGTATGACCATGCAAAGTTGATAACTGATTCCTTGAGCAAGGTGCTGAGAGCCATTTCTTCTCCTTCTGTTAGGTTGACTGCAATGTAGGTGATCCTTGGACATTCTTCTGTTCCCAAGTTGATTGGCTTGGTCTCTTCTATGATGATTGGAGATTGCTCTGGTCTATAATCTTGGATAGGGGGAAGAGGCAAGGCTTCATCTTCTAGCGCTTGAATTTCCAAGTTTTCACTAGAAGATACGCCCTTTATTTTTACTATTTTGGAGTCAGAATGTGCCCCAGAAGGGTTTTCACATAAAGAATCATGATGTTCTTTTGCTTTATCATTTTTGTGACTAAAGCTTGCCTCTTCCCCAAAATATCCTTCTGGGTGAAGCTGATAGACAGAGGTTGATGTTGGATCTTGATTGCTTGCTGGACCTGATGCCCCCATGAATTCTAGGAGTGCTTGTGCGCTTTGGAACTCATCGATGTGTGCAATGCTTGGTTGGTCCCAATCTATGAGGTCGGGGTTTGTGAGGGGAAGATCTATGAGGTTAATGGAGAGTTGTTGGAGAACAGAAGTCCCCAGGAGGGTGTCGTCGGCAAAGATATCGTCATAGGATCGGATGTCTTTCTCTTCGGGGATGTCTTCGATTTCCACAAGGTCATCCTGGCTATTCGAAAAGTTCACGTTGGTCATGTTAGTGCCCTCAGTTGTGGTATTGGGCTCTTGTTCAAGCAGGCGAGGGGTATTAAAGCCAAGTCCTTGTTGTTCTGGGTTCTGGGATGGTATGATAGGAAATAAGTTTCCATCCTCTTATGGTCCTAGACCACCACCTTGATAGTTATAGTGTTCTGTGACATTTTTGTAGGGGATTGGATATTTCTCTTTGAAGTAATCAAGAAGTTGTGTGTCACGTGATGGGGGATCTTTGTATAACCATTTGTTAATATCTGGATCCATTTCTTTGCTGTTGATGGTACCATGAGACTCAAAAGTCATGTTTCCGATTTGCTTGAGCTTATAATGTTCTTCAACAGGCTTGTTTTGACAACTTGGGCGCCCTTGAGTATGTGGATCACGTGGAAGAGCTCCTACAGCAAATGCATCACTGAGGCTGTATTCGCCACAACCCTGGTTGTTGATCTTGATGGATGATAAGGTGGAAGAGAGGATGGTCTCTGGATCGCGATGGGATCGGGATGAGCTAGCAATAGAAGTACCAATATCTGTTCCAGGACAATGAGTAGAATGAGGGAAAGATGTTTCCATCGCAAGGCAGTATGCGAAGGGGTTAGGGTCAGCGTGGATGGTAACCTCAGTGCCTTGATGTGGAAACTTGATGCACTGATGGTAAGTAGATGGTACGGCCTTAATGGAATGGATCCATGGATGACCGAGGAGGATATTGAACGGTAGGTCAAGATCAACAACGTGGCAGAGAGTATCTTGCATTGCTGGGCCTAGCTGGATAGGCAAAGTCATAGTACCTTCAGAGGTACGCTCCAAGTTATCATATGCTTTAATAGTGATCATCTCATGTTGTATGTCGGCCTCCGTGAACCCGATCTTCTTGATGAATTTTAATGTGCACAAGTTGAGGGCTGAGCCATTATCCACCAGAACTCGTTTGATGGCGAAATCTCTGACCATGACGGCAATGCGGAGAGGAAGAATATGGTCAGGAGCGACATCTGGTATATCAAATTCTTTGAAGGATAAGGCACATGCTGCTGATAGGTGTCCCACAAGAGTTTCAAACTGAGTTGTGTTAATATTCGTGGGGACATGGCCTTCTTTTAGAGCTTTGTCTAGGATCTCCTGATGGATGGGTGATGTGCGGAGCAAATCCAAGATAGATATTTGGGCTGGCATGTTCCCAAGATGCTCTATGATATTGTATTGTGCTCTTGGTGCATTATGCTGTGTTGCGCGTGCATTTGATGCTGGCCTGGTGTTAGACTGTGCTGTGGATGCAGTAGATGTTGGCCTTGGAGGAGCACCGGCAACAGTTATCCTACCATTGCGGGTAGTTGCAGCACATTGTCGATCCGGCCCTCTGACGTGGATGGTATTGATGGTGGGCTCATCTTGGATGGGCTCAACTTGAGTTATGCATCCGACATACTTGTCATAGTTGATGTAGGCCACTGTGTGATCTTCTTGCTTTCCTTTGCCATGATTTTGGGGCTGATTGGCATTAGCTTGATTCTTCCCGGCATCGTGTTGAGGGAACACATTTTGATATATTTGCAAACCGGCGTTAGGTGAAGCTTGAGCTGGTGCATCGACCTGGATCTCCTTGCAATCAATGAGATCCTGGATGTAGTTCTTAAGCCGCATACACTTCAATGTTGTGTGCCCCTTCACACGATGGTAATCACAGTATTCATGTTCTTTATACCAATCAGACTTTGGTGCGTTGTCATCCTTCTGTGGGATGGGCGGATATGTGATCATATTTGCCTTGGCTAGCCGATAAAAGATCTGATCCAAAGGCTCACCCAAAGGTGTGAAAGTCCTCTTTGGATTGTTCTGATTGTTGGGTTTGTTCTGCCTTGGGGCAACGTTAACTGCGTTAACAGGATTGCCCTGACGTGCTGGCTGTTGCTGTTGGTATTGCTGCTGATACTGTTGCACGGGTGGTTGATGAGCTTGAGGAGGCTGCTGATAAATAGGTGCTTGATATGCGGGAGCTGGGGGTTGCTGATAGATGGGCGCTTGTGGCGGTTGGTATGTTTGAGCTGGTGTAGGACTAGCCACAATGAATTGTACATTTTTAGTGTCAGTGGCTCCATCTGTAACAACATTCTTGTTACGATTCTAGTAACGGGATTTATCATTGTTGGGTTTGTTCTTGGAATCATCCTTGAAGTGACGAATAGTGCCTTCGTCTAGGAGAGCTTTCTCGATGCCTATGCCTTTGCTCTTGATGTCTTGGTATGTCTGGAGACAGTTCATTCGCATGTGATGGGATAGCTTTGGATGTAGGTTATCAATGAAGATCTTTGTTAGATGCTTCTCTGGCGGCTGATATGATAACCTGGTTGTAAGATTCTGCCATCTTTGCAAGTATTCTGCAAGGCTTTCTCTGTCTTTCTGCTTTGAGTTGCATAGGTCTAGCAAGGACAACTCATTCTCCACATTATGGGCATAGTGTGTGATGAACTTCTCAGAGAGTTCAGCAAAGGTGTTTATTGTCCCATGTGGTATTTTGTAAAACCACTCAACAGCAGTTCCTCCCAAGCTCTTGGGAAACAGGCGCAGGAGATAGTTATCACTGTAAGCCACTTCTTGGCACGCCATGTAAAACTCTTTGATATGGTTTACTGGATCTCCTTTCCCCCGATACTTGTCGAACTTGGGCATCTCAAAATGCTTGGGGAAAGGGATAGTTGCTATGGACCGATCGAAGGGATATGAGCACACCTCTTCGAACTTGTATGTTTTATTCTCTGTTCCACTTTGTAGCTCTTTTAGAGCATTTTTCATTGCTTCCCACTCAGCATTGAGTGGCGAGGGAATTGGAACTTCTGTTTGTGATGGAAGTTGTGGAACTAGATATGGCGTTTGCTGTGGATAAATGGGTTGGAACTGATTTTGGGGCAATGGTTGCTGGGGATATTGCTGGTGTGGCATAGGGGGATATTGTGGTAAATGATATGGAACCTCTTGATGTTGTTGGGCTGCTTGCTGTTGTTGAACTGGTGGTTGTTGTGGGACTGCTTGCTGATATTGGACATTTGGACCTTGCTATTGTAACTGATGGGTGGGAACTTGTTGTTGCTGGGGGATGATAGGGATTTGTTGCTGAGGCTGATAGCAAGGGACTTACTGTTGTTGAGGAATGATGGGTGTTTGCTGAAAGGGGACATGTGGTTGCTGTGGGGGAGGCTGTTGGAATGATGCTGCTTGCGGGTATGATGGTGGTAGTTGCTGAGGTTGGCTTTGGGTTTGGCTGATATAAGCTGGGTGCATGCCTGCGTTACTTAGAGGTGGAACAGATGTGGGGAAGCTAGAAGCAAAGGGTGATGGGGTAAGATAGCTGGGGAAAGTTGGCTGTTGAGGTGGTGGAACTTGCTGGAAGGTATTTGGGATTTGGGATGAATAGCTTGAAGCCGGCGGTGCTTGGGGTAGTTGCTGCTGTGCTGCTTGGGTGAAGGCGGTTTGTTGACTTGCAACCATAGATGTAGGGGATTGAGATGGGATCCCCCATGCCTTCATTTCTTCTTGCGTAAGGCCCCATTGAGAGCTTGTGTTAGGGTGCACTGCAGTGGATGATGGAATGGTAGGAGCAACAGGAGCTTGGGACATGAATGATGGTTGAGAGAGAGGAGCTTGTTGAGGTTGTGGTTGAGCGGATGCTTGTGAGGAGGAAAATGAAGGAAACACCCAAGAGAAAGATGAGGTTGGAATGGGGAGCGATTGCGCTAACACCAAAGAAGAAGGTACAGGTGCTTGGGGGGTGAAGGGTGACGGTGCTCCTTTGATGGTGAAAGGCATTGCTTGACTTGTGAATGGTGGTGGTGTAAAATCTTGTGTGAGAGGTGGAAGCTGACTTTGGGTTTGGATTTGGGCTTGGGCAGCCATAGCAGATGATGAAGCAAAAGGGGTATGAGATGGAGTGGATGGTGCTGCAGCTTGTGTTGCGGGACTGGCGAGGCTTCCTTGCAAGAAAAGGGGAGTGGTGGAAAGCTCTTGGGGTGTTTGCATGATAGGATCGGGAAATGATTGAACAAACGGAGAATACGCTTGTGCTGGAACTTGGATAGTTTTGATGGGGATGCGTGGATAGAGAGATGATGGGATGGAGGTATTTTCTGGTAGGTAGTGAACAAACGTGCTTTGCTGATGTTGTGCTACAAGGGCATTGGTTGCTGATGGGCTTTCTAGAGGATTTACAAATGCTTGGTTTGCCAAGGGGGATGAAGGGATGTTTGGATCTTCACATGGGTTACTGGCTTGGATGTGGGGATTATAGGTCATCATGGCGTTGGTGAAAAGTTTGGGATCGGATGAGGTTGTTGGTGGATAAGGATTCATGCTTCTTCTTTTCCGAGATCTGGTCTCAACAGGCATGGAGATGCAAGTGCTAAATGGATGCAAGATGTTTGGCTAAAAGATGTTGATGGATGCAAAGTTGATGAACTTCTAAAGATGATGACTTTCTAGAATGCAATGCAAGGATGGATGAACTGCTCGGATTTGGATCAAGGATGGTGGAAGATTGGTGGGAGATGGTGGCAAATTGGTAAAAAAGCTTGGTGATGATGGAGGATTGGTGGGATGCTCTGATTTGGGTCAAGATTAGGTGGAGGAAAGATAGGTTACTGGTGGAGAGCTGGTGAAAGATTACTGAGTGGTCAACAAATGAGCTGCTATTTTTCCCAAATGGAGGATCAGAGATATAATGGGGTCAACCTAAGATAGACTGATGATCTTCAGTCAACAAGTTTCTTATCAATACACTCCAATCTCTTGCTCGAGATGATGGCTATGCAAGGACAAGGTTTGATTTCTTTATGACAACACGTTGTGTCAAAAAGAGGATGATGGTCTCTGATCTTGGATATGGGATAGGAACAACTCAAAAGGGTAAACACTAAGTGTTGGTGGATCTCTGGATTTGGAACAAAAGATGATGGATCTGCTGGAAAGATATGGAAAGCTGATGGGGGGATGCTGGTGGAAAAGGTATTGAAGGGTGAAGGGACAATGCTCTTGAAGGATGATGCAAGTGCAAATGACAAGGACTGATTTTAGAATGCTGGTAGGAAGATGAATGCAAATGCAACTTTATGATGTTTTGAAATGCAACTAAGGTTTTGATGCTGATGCAAAGGGTGAAACTAGGATGAAACTAAGATGCAAGGCTGTTGAGACAAGATTTCAAGATCTGAAGATGGAACAAGACATGAATAAGGAATTGGCTAATTTTTTGGCTCAAGGTTGATGAAACAATGGTTAACTCGAAAATGGAAGACGAACTGTTTGATGTGGGCGTTATGGGCAATGTTCTCAAGTCTGGTTTGGGACTTCTCTTCTGCTTGGTTTGCTTGGATAATGGCTTGATAGCTCTTGGTGTTCTTCTTGATAACTTTTCGCTCTTGATAGGCTTGGGATTTGGGCAACTTTGCTTTAGGATGTTTGTTCTTGCTGGGCATCTCTTGGAAAAGAGGTTTCTAATTTTGAGGCAAAGGTTTCCAATGGCAAAGGTTTAAAGTCAAAGCAATCTCCGCAAGGGACAAAGCAACCCTGCGGGATACAAACAAAGGCAACTGACTCTGACAAAGCTTTGAAAGTGTATGTTTCAACAAGTGTTTTCACGGAGTCTTTGACTATCAAGCACTTCAAACAGATCTACCTAAGGAAGGTGAGTATCAAAATCGCTTGCCCACAGCTTGGTATCCCCCAGAAGGGAATACAAATGGTGAGTAATCTTGAGGCGACCCGGTAAACCCCTTGGAATCAGTCCTTGCACAAGGATTTTGATACTTTCGGATGTAGATAGGGTAGCCTCTATTTTATCAGGTTTTTAATAGTTCCGTGGAGTCTCCATACCCGGTTATGCTGATCATCCGTGACTCACTTAAGAGCCTTGCCAATTATGCTGGGGGAGAGGAATGTTTACCATCCCCAGACACGTGTTTGGCACGAACGCCCGGCGATTAGGAGATGTAAGTGATTCTTTTGGTATTCACTTATTTGTATACCGGCCGGGGGGGATACCGGTTTGAGGTCGTTCTCCGAGGAGGAAGCGCTTCTCCTTGGACAGGCCTCGCTAAAAGTAGAACAGGTGAACTTGTCCAAGTTCAAATGTTCCACGTTGCTTACTCTAACAAGGATTATGCAAAATTTGAAAAACTCCTACATGCACATCAAGCAGATTTTGTTCATTTTCCCAAATTTGATTAAGTTTGTTCGAACTTTGAAAAATGAAGACACACGTGTTTAGATTTTGATTTGTTCCTTTCTCCAAAATGTAAATAAATTGAACGTTTGCAAGTTCTTTCCTTTTGTGCATTCAAGATTTGATTAGCGAGTTGATTTAAGAACTTTGAAAAAGCTTTGTTTTGTCCCTTAGATCACTCAAGATTGAATTTGGCTTGCTTGCTTTGAAAACTGAAACAGATGAGGGAATAGAGTTGTTTGTTCCTTTTAGTGCATTCAAGATTGAGTTTGATTTTCAAATTGACAATGACACTTAGGACCTAAGTTCTTCCTTTTAGCTTCATTCAAGATTTTGTTTTGACTCGTTTGAATGCAGATTTGATGTTCTTTTTATGCCCAAAAAGATATGATCATTCCTACTTTGCATGAATGCATTGTTAAAAATCCTTGATGTTGCAAGGATGCAAATGCCTTGATTAATTTTTTTGTTTTGTTTGTTAGAACAAATTTTGCAAATTTTAGTCCTTAATGCATTCAAGAATGATTTGGGGGTTCATTTTAAGCACTAAAATAAGGTGTGTATGATTTTGCTTCCTTATGGATATTATTATTATTTTTGAAAAAAAAATGGCCATGACCTCCTTGCTAGAAGAAGAAGAAGAAGGAGATGGAATAGAAGAAGAATATAGACAAGAAGAGGAAGAAGAATATAGACAAGAAGAAGAAGAAGGGATCGAAGTGCTCCGTCCACCTATAAGCTTGAAAAATCTGAAAATGGTCTAAAACCCATCAGAATGTTTGCAAAGAACCCGTGAAGTGGGTCCCACCGGGCGTGTCAGAATGTAGACTATGATTTTGAACCTGTTACCTGTCTTGAAAGGCTGAAACATTCAAACATTAGACTAATCTAACATATTCATGAACTAAAAAAATAGCATAAGACATGAAAACAAAACCAAAGCCACCTCAAGATTGTTGCTAAAAAAACAAGTGCTATAGAGCAAATGTTTGATTCGCTTCAATTAGAGGGATGTGGGTGTGCTCTCTAAGCACTTGGAGCATATTCTAATGCATACTAAGATTGATTTTAGACCAAATATAGGTGTGATATGATGCTATATGCTATGCAAAACAATAAAAGAAACTATATTAATCCATTATTGCTAAGCTATGATGTTCTTTAAGAAAGCTTGAAGATGATAAAAAGAAACTAACAATTAGTATTGCTTATGCTAAGTCTAGAGCTAAATGGACATGATAACAATGCATAAAATGAAAGGTGAATGGATATTTTGCTCTTGGAAATGAGGACTATTTATAGACTTTTGGGAGGATGAATGAGTGGCTAGGATCAAAATCCTTAAGAGAGGCCAAGATTCATTCAAAGGGGAGCACATGGATTGTGCTAGTTCAAGGCCACCTCCTTGTGACAAGTGTCACAAGGGCATTGGGTTGAAAGATGGGAGGAATGTGCACAATTTGGGAAATGTGCCTAAGGTCAAAAGGTGTAAGAAAGGGGTGAGGGGCTTCTTAAATGCATCATAAATACATGTAAGAGGGATAAGGAGGCTTTAAATGCACTTAATGCATGTAAGAGAAGCCTCTAGAAGTTTGTTGACTTTGGGTCAAGCTTAAGAGTTGGCTAACCTTGTTTAGGGAATGTGACAAGGTTAGGGGGAGGATTAGGATTAGGATTAGGGGATTTTAGGATTAGGATGGGTGAAGAGGTTGGGTTGAGAAGTTTCTAGAAGAGTCTAGAGTTCTCCTAGGTTTTATGGAATAAAAGTTTATTCATTCCAAAAGCTTAAGTTTGGGAAAATTTATTGAAATATTTTCAATAAATATGAAAATTAAATATTTAATCTTAATTAAATATTTTGAGTTGAGATTAGGGTTAGAAAAGGTGAGATTAGCCTTTTAATCGAAATTAAGAAGGGATTAGAAGATTTTGGAAGAGGTTAGTGGTTTTAGGAAAAAAGGCTAACTTTTGGTCAAAAAATAAATTAATTATTTTTTGGGGGATTTTTGGTTAATTTATTAATTAAAATAATTAATAAATAGGGGATTAATGTTTAAATAAGATTTAAACATTTTTGGGAGGGATTTCTTAATTAAATATTTTTAATTAAGATAAAGGGATTTAATGACATAAAAATAAATTAATTAATTAAATAAATAATTAATTAATAAATGATGATGTCATCAGGGATTTTTCAGAAAATAAAAATAATTTATTTTCTAAAGGATTTTTAGGTGTCTACACTTAGTAAGTCCTATTTTATTCTCTATGTTATGAAAATGCTTATATAAGAGTAGCTCATTCCAACAAAATATTTCAAACTGGTTTGAGTCCTCATCTAGGATATTTTATAACTTTGGGTAAACATTCACAATGAATTTTATTACCTATCTCTCTTTCCATTTATATTGCAGATTCAAGTGGTGTTGTTGTCTTGAGATCTGGAGGTCGTTTAATATGCATTTGTAAGTATGTAGACTACACCTTGCTTTCACTTCTTATCTTTTTTATTTGTTGGAACACATTTTGTCAAATATTCAAAGATGTGAAAGGATGACTATAAATAAAAGGGGTAGTTTTTCAAGCATGTGAGATGTTTCTTGTACCCCTATATCATGGTTTGCAACAATCTTTATCATAAACTTTTGATATGCTACAAGAGTTGGTCTATTTGCTTGTTGGGTCACCAATATTGTTGTTAACATATTGTAATCACCTGAAAATGGACAAGATCAATCAAGTGAGCAACCGAGGAAAAATCAAAGCAATTAAATCAAATCAAGCTAAATTGCACTTAAGCCATAATCCAAATTTAATTGAAAATCAAAAGCCATAAAATCAATTTAAATCATGATAAATCAATAAATTATGCAATTAATCTAATTAATTGCATAGTTCATTTAAATCAAATCAACCCATTCAAGGGGTACACATGCCTAATTAAATTCAATTAATTAAATCCTATTTTCCTTCAACCGCCAAATGGGAGGAAAAGGCATCAACCAATAGGATTCGATGACCAAGCTCACATGGCTCAAGCTCACATCGAATCTCCATCACACATAAGGAGAAAGAATCTTGTCCACCCATTTGTCCTCTTGTCGCAAGTTTTGAGGACAAAATATTTAAATGGTCTCCAAAGGTGGAACCATGGACCTAAGCCTAACGCAACCATGATCAAAGCAACTCCACCCCATACCCTTGCCAAAATCTATAAAAGCAAGGCTAAAATTAGGCATTTATCATCCACAATTATTTGAATAGCATCAAACCTCTTGCAATTTTAAGCTAGAAAGGAAAATCTAGGAGCTAATTAGACTAATTGCTTTTGGAATTAATTGTTTTAGCTTTGTTTATTATATTTTCTCATATTAGGACTATCACTAATGGAAGCTTGTTGAGAGCTTTGCATTAGCATCCCTAATTAGAGAGCCATAGAGTGCTCATTTTTCATTTATCTTGCTTATTTATATTGCTAGTTGTGGTAATTTAATTATTATTTTGAGTTATTTTATGAAACTAACCCTATGAAGGTGATTTACATAGCACCAAAATTGAACCCACAATACCTTTCATTTACCAATGGGGGAGATGACTATTACTCCTGAGGATGTATATCATTTGTACACATCCCTACTCATGGGGAGCTTGTTTACTATGATCAGGTGTACAATGGGACAATATGCAGGCGGGTTTTTGCTAATCCTATCATTGGAGATGAGTCTATTTAGTGGGCATAGTTTCCATCCTTTCCAATTCTTCCTACAGTTTTGGGTGCACTCATTGGTGGGTTCCTTGTACCTAATTGGTGAGGTCATGGGTTTTCCATTGGTTGGGGATGTATTCTGGAGGATATGATTGCATAGCCTTGTACATTCGATTGGATTTATTATGTACTTTCTCAATTATATCATGAGTTGCACCATGTGGTTTATCGGTGTGGGGCCACTCTCTCTGCTAGGGTGGTCCTTTTACAATTATGGACATGGGAGCACATCCCTATCACTTGACCTATCTTAGTTTGACATAGGGATCCAGGCTGGCCCTTCGCTTGGATGTATGAGGGTATGGTGGTGCAGGCCCATTTGAGCAAGTTGGACTATTGGTGATGTATCATTGATGATATTGATCAGGTCATTTGGTGACCATACACTAGTTGTGAGGCATGGTCAGAGGATGCATCAGAGTTTCCTTTTATGTGCATGCCTCACTGGATGATAGGGCAGATGCCCTTAATTATTGAGAGATTCTTCTTTATGAGAGTACTATGTCAGTTCAGATGCATTGAGGTTATTGCAGAAGGATTGGCTCTATATGCCCGAGTATAGGTGGAGAGGTCCTTGTGGGGTCCTCATATTGACTACCACATGACTCATGATGGGGTTTTATAGCTGCCCCTCTGTGCATGGGATATAAGAGATCACATAGTTCATGCAGGCATGAATGATGACTACACAGTGTGGTTTTCTCTGAATTAGTTTCCTAGATTCACAGATCGAGCTGAGAAAGTGCTAGGGATTGAGGAATCTGATGATGATGGTGGAGATGGTGATGGTGGTGGAGGTCAAAGACTAGGTCTTCGGGGATGAAGGGGTCAATGAGGTGACATAGGAGGTAGAATTATGATACCTTTTATAGCTGTTGCTCCTATTCCTCCTAGGGGTGGTATACGAATGAGGGGTGGACAAGTGAGAGTCAAAGGTGGAGCTGATAGAGCCCTACATCAGGTGGGTGTGGACAGGGTGGCCACATGGGGCCAACATAGAGTTAGGGTATTCAGGTAGGTTGGTGTATAGGTTATTGCTAATGTGGATGCCCAGGCTGCACAGATTTTGTTAGATCAGGCACAGGGTCCTCTGAAACCTCCACCTCCACAGGCTCCTCCTATACAAGTTCCTTCTTCTTCTTCCATGCCATCTTCATCTATTCTTCCATCTCAATCTATTCCATCTTCTTCTATGGTTCCACCACAGGCTCCACCTACTCAGGCTCCACTTGCTCAAGCTCTACTTAATCAGGGAGTTAGGATTTTTAGGTAGGTTGGTGCATAGGTCATTGTTGATGTGGATGCCCAGACTACACAAATTTTGTTAGATCAGGCACAAGGTCCACCAGAACCTCCACCTCCATAGGCTCCTCCTATATAGGTTCCTTCTTCTTCTTCCATGCCATCTTCTTCTATTCTTCCATCTTCATCTGTTCCATCTTCTTTTGTGGTTCCACCACAGGATCCACCTGCTCAGGATCTAGCCTCAAATGTTTGATCTTTGAAGTTAGAGATGTCAGAGATGAGACATGTGTCACAACTTATTTTGATGATGTAGACCTTCATGGCTGCTATGAGTCATCGCAAATTACATGCTAGATTGAGTAGGGTTCTAGATGTTGATCATGGTCCAAATGTTGCCAGTGGTTCTGGAAGTTGAGTTTTATATGATTATCCATTCATTGATGTACATTATGATGATTCATTTTTTATCTCTAGACATTGGACTCTCATTATTCTTTTATTAGATGATGTTGTTTTTTATTTGATACTTGTTATACTTTTGATGGACTTTGATTCCTATATACTGATGGACTTTGATGATATTATAGACTTTGATACTCCTTGATAGATTTACTTTATATGATTTCATCATGTGTTGGAGTCATTTTTACAGGTGCTTTATATGATATGCATATCTATATGATTCTATCTCTACATGCTTTGTTTTTGTGCTTTTTAAAATGCAATTTATGATATGAATGCACATGTTTATTCTTCTATGATGCAAATGATTGTCCTATTTATGACAATAATATAGATAGATGCATGTGATACATAGTTTAATGTCCATTTTGAATGGAATCTTGATTAAATACCTTGTTAAATTAGCAAATCCTACCTTGTAAAGCCATTTTTATGAACCAACTTGTGAACTAGGTAGATTGCTTGAAGTGCTTTTCGTGAAAAACCCATGATAATGTCCTTACAAGTTCAAACACTTTTTGTGTAGAGGGTTAAAAATAACAAGTGTATTTGTGATTGTTTTGTTTGAAAAATACTTACACCAAGTAAGAGATATCCATTTTGAAAATTCATTTTATATTTTTAATCTCTTCATAAAAACAAACAATTACCAAGTTTGGGGAAAACAATCCTAAATCAATTTTTTGTTGAATGTCAGTTTCTACACAATCTCATAGACTCAAACTATCTTTACAAGAAGACAACACCAACATTGCAAAAGAGGTCCCTGAATTTGAATCTTCAAAACGTAAATCACAACCAAGGGGATACTCTGCCAAATCTTCTTGAAAAGAGAATTGATCCAATGGATAGAAACTCTGCATTTCACGATTACATCCATGGAGGACATGATGAAAATCATGGAAACATTAACCATGCCAATCAAGGGCCTAAAGAAACACTTGAAGACAAAGCCAATAGGGCAGCCCAAGACATTAAATTCCTTGAAGTTATGGACAAACTAATAGAAAGAGATAGGGAAAGGTATTTACTTAATTTAGCCCAAGCAGGGGTGAAACTTCCACATGATTACGATGTTGACCAACTCAAAAAATATAAAGAAGATGATAATCCAATAGGTGCAATGAATAAATAATTAAAGATGTTTCAAGCACAAATTGACTTAACGAAGAAGGCAGCCAAACCTAAGCCATTTTCTATCGAGGCCTTGTGCCCATTTCCTTTTGATAAGAGCTTGGTTATGGCACCCTTTATGATAAATATGGTCTTTCCAAAATATGACAAATATATGGGTAAATCGGACCTTCAAGATCATCTTAGAGAGTTTTGTGCTCTAAGTATCAAATTCATGCATGACACAACCTATCTAATGAGACTTTTTCTGAGAAGTTTAGGAGGCCAAGCCATGGAATGGTTCTCAAAACTTCCACAAGGGATAAAGACATTTGAGGAATTAGCCTCCAAATTCATGACTCACTATTCCTACAACATTGAGCACAAGATCACCATGCTTAATCTATGAAACACTAAACAATGAGATGGTGAATCTTTCCTAGGATTTCTTCAAAGGTGTAAAATAGTCTTTGCAAGATATCCATGGAGCATACCTAAAAAGGAAAAGATGGAGATATTTATGAATAACCTAAATATGGAGATGAACTATAGGCTCCAACTTCAATGTCCCCCTACTATTTAAAATCTCATTGAAAATGGGATCAAAACTGAAGAAGTGTTGGTTAAAAGAGGGGAAATCAAGTTATTCAAAGATAATAAACCCTATACCAACACTAATAACAATCATAACTTATCTAATTATAATAATAATAAAGGAGCCAACAATCACAATGATAAACCAAGACTATGGTTGAAAAACAACAATAAAAATCTTGTGAACGATGGAGTTGTGGAAGCCGAGCACTTAAAGGCTACTCCTTTTAACTTATCGAGGGGGTCAAATCCAACATATAATATTAACCAAATGACCAAGGCTCCTTACAATAACAATGACAATAATAATCACACCAACAAAAAAGCTAACAACAACAACAACAACAATCCTTTCAACAATGCCAACATCAACAAGCCTAAGCCATTCTTTTCCACATATCAAAAGAGAAAATTCACCTTTTTAGGTGAGCCTTTGGAAAATGCGTTAAGGAATTTGGTGGCCAATAAAATCATTACTCTACTCGATTCAAGGCCATATGAACCCCAAGTGAAACCCAATTGGTGGAATGATTCTCATCATTGCAAATACCATCGATACAAAGGACATAAAAAAAATGAATGCATGAAATTAAAGAACCTTGTCCAAGATTTTATTGATGATGAAACCATAAAAAGTGGAAGGGCTTCAAAATAATGAGGACTATATGGCTTTCAAAAACCCTTTCCTAAACCATGATAAAGGGGAACATCAAATACCAATCATAACAACAAAAGAGGTAATGAAAAGGTGAATTTTGCCCATACCTATGATAACACCATTAATACTCTAAGTGGTGATGAAAACACAATAAATGTGACTGTGGTTAAGGAGGAACCAAAGGAGGTAACATCTAATGTTGTAACTAGTGGGCAAGCATCAAAGGTCACTTTATCAGGAGGTGCCCCAAGAATTGTCTTACCAAATCAAACCTCATCTTCATCTTCAAAGCAATATAATTTGGTAGACCAATTGCAAATAACCCCTTCTCAAATATCCATCCTAGAATTACTCAACCTTTCACCAAATCATAAGGAGATTCTAGAAAAATCCCTAGCAGAGACCAATGTGCCTTTAAATTTAGATGCAGATAAATTCCAAAACATGGTAGGCCATCTTGTTGCACCCCATTGTCTATCCTTTTCAGAACAAGATGATATGTATTTAAACCACCCACAAAATCTACCGTTGCATATAGAGGTCCTAATCCACAAGCATAAAGTGAAGAGAGTCCTCATTGATGGGGGATCCGACCTGAATATTTGTCCCTTAAACTTGGTGAAAGCCTTCGGATTTTATGAGGAGGCTATTGACCTGAAGAAAAAGATAACCATAAAAGCCTATGATGATGAAGAAAGAGCTTCCAAAGGTGTCACAGTACTTCCCATCCAAGTTGGTCCAATGAAAAAGGAGACCATTTTCCAAGTCCTCAACCTAAAATTGACTAACAATACTCTATTAGGAAGGCCATGGATCCACAAAATGCAAGCCATACCTTCAACCTACCATCAATGCCTCAAATCCCCTTACATAGGAAAATAAGTCATGGTAAGTGGGGATTCTAACCCCTTTCCATATTGTAATAACATAAATCCTATTAATGAATCCTTAGTCCCACATAATGCAGAAGGGTCTATTTTCCAAAGAATAGAACAAGGACAAAGTTCAACAGATCTTCCATCTTTGAAAGAAAAATAAAAGGAAGAAAAATAAAGTGTTGTTGTTGAAAATTACCAAGTTCCCACTAACATAACTACATCGACTAAAGGAAAAGAAAAGGTTAGTGAGGAAAGTGCTCATGAGGAATAGAAAGAAGATCAAGCAAGATCTATCCTAATTTACACCAAGGATGCCCATTATCAAAAGATGGACCACATGATGAAGAATTTTGAAAAGCAATGACAAATCAAACAAAAAGGTGTAGGTGAATATTCATTATCTATGATGGATCTACCCTTATCTGCCAAATTCCATGGAATACCATCCAATATACCTCATAAATACAATGACCACTTTTTGAGGGAAAGAGCTTCTTCATTAATGGATGAGGAAGATAATGAAATCTTGAATTGGCTATATAAATATGAGGAATCAAGTGCACATGAAAAAAACATTCAAAACATAAGCATTCCCACTCATCAATATGGAAAAAGATTTCAAATAATGAACAAGATGGGATATAAAGGACAAGGGCCTTTAGGTACAAGAAATGAAGGAATAATAGAACCTATTGAAATTTCATGGAGAGATAGTAAAGAAAAGATTGGATTAGGGTACCTAGAACAAGGGTACACTCAAAAGAAATATCCCTTGGTTTATGAGAAAATTTTATGACTAGGTTCCCAAAGTGATGAGGATTCAAACAATTTGGAATGGGACTCATTGTCAAGTGAGTCATGTCAAGATCAAGAGGTTGATGCCATACATACTTACACTTCTAGCAAGGGAAAGGAACAAGCCTCAGGATCAAATCAGAATCAAGCTTCAAGCTCTAGCCAGGAGATCTTAGATAATGTACCAAGTCAAGAAATTGAAGGAAATCAATGGGTAGGAGAACCTTATGTTCCATAATGGAGACCTACTATAGGAGAATCTAACCCTAGGTTTAACCCAAGAGAGTTTTACCCATTAGAGACCCAAGAAGATTATATTGAGGAATATTTTGAACCTAGTTCTCTAGAGCATCTAGAAGAAGCACATATCATAGATTTAAGTGACACAATGTTTGAGCCTTTGAATGAAGTCATGTCCTTAAACCATATCAAACCAAATAAAAGCATCGATCCCTTGGTCCCTATCTATCCCGAACTAATTGAATGGGGTTCCATTGAACCTACCATCCTCCCCACATTATTGAATGATAACTCAGTGTCCCAATACCTAAATGTGGTTGAGTCTTATTGTACCATGGAATATTAGGAAGAAGTGACAAAGGGAAGTATTCAACCTTTCAGTTCGAAAAAAAGTGAAAAAACAAAAAAAACAAAAAATGGAGAGAATCTAATGTTGAAAACCACATTGTGGCAACATTAAATAAAAAATAAAAAGAAATAAAGAATGTTTCTAAAAGTGAAAACACAATAGAGGCACCTAAGGAAGAAAGTTTGCATACTTTTCTAGAGCACTATGAGGAAAGATCTCTTGTCTTAATTGAACCAATAGAGAAAGTAAACATTGGGTCAGAATCAGAGCCAAGAATCATACACCTAGCAACATCCCTATCTAGTGAAGAAAGAAAGGATTTCATCAAATTTTTCAAAGAAAAACAAGTCAATTTTGCATGGTCATATGATGATATGCCAGTAATAGATCTGAATTTAATCATGCATCATTTGAATATTAAAGGAGTGAGACTAGTGAAACAGAAACTGAGAAAGATGCATCCACACATAGCATTACTTATGAAAGTGGAGTTAGAGAAATTGTTGAAAGTAGGGTTTATAAGAGTCATTGATTATGCCAAGTGGATTTCAAACATTGTGTCAATTTCCAAAGCAGATAAATCCATCAAAATTTGCATAGACTTTAGAGATCTTAACCTTGCACATCCTAAAGATGATTTTCCTCTACAAAGCATAGACACCATCGAAGATTTTATAGTAAGACATTCCACATTCTCACTTATGGATGGGTTTATGGTTATAATCAAATTAATCTAGCACCTGAGGATCATGACAATATGATATTTAAATGTGCGTGGGGAACATTCTGCTAGAATGTTATGCATTTTGGTCTCAATAATGCTAGAGCAACTTATCAAAGAGCCATGACAACCATATTTCATGACATGATGCACAAGTTCATGGAGGACTATGTAGATGATATACTTGCAAAATCCCACTCAAGGGAGGAACATCTACCCATCTTAGAAAGAATATTTGTAAAATTAGAAAAATTCAAAGTAAGATTAAATCCAAAGAAATGTGCATTCAGTGTACAATCAGGAAAACTATTAGGGTACATAGTTTTTGCTAAAGGAATAGAGGTAGACCCAGCCAAATTAAAAGCAATCATGGAAAGTGGGGCACCTCAAAATATCAGTCAAATGAGATCCCTTCAAGGCAAGATTCAATCAATCAGAAGGTTCATCTCTCAATTAGCTGAAAAGTGCCACAATTTCACTCAACTCCTTCACAAGGACACAATGTTCAAATGGGATGAG
Source organism: Chamaecyparis obtusa (assembly GCA_027943335.1). Lineage (NCBI taxonomy): Eukaryota > Viridiplantae > Streptophyta > Pinopsida > Cupressales > Cupressaceae > Chamaecyparis > Chamaecyparis obtusa. Next base: position 386,307 of record BSBK01003191.1, read on the forward strand.
AAATGTGAAGAAGAATTCACCTTATTCAAGAAGTACCTAATGAATCCTCTAACATTAATGCCTTGAATTAGAGGAAAACCCTTAATTTTATATATCTCAAGGACAAAACATGTATTAGGGGCACTCTTGGATCAAGAGGACGAAGATGGAAAGGAAAAGGCCATATACTACATAAGTAGAACATTGGTGGAGTATGAGTTGAATTACACCTTCATCGAAAGAGCACGTTTGGCCATAGTTTTTTCTTCCCAAAAATTACGCCATTATATGTTATCCCACAAAATCTGACTCATTGTAAAGATTGATCCTTTGAAATACCTTCTTAGAAAAATAACATTAAATGGAAGATTGGCCAAATGGGTCATGGTTTTAAGTGAGTTTGACATAGATTATGTGGACCAAAAATCTATCAAAGGCTAAGAAATAGATGATCAATTATCAGAGTCACCTTTACAAGATGAACATCCAATCCAAGTGGAATTTCCAGATTCTAAAATTGTTAATGTTGAAGCAAAAACATGGTAATTATATTTTGATGGCTCCTATACACAACATGGGTCAGGAGCAGGGATATTATTGATTACTCCTCAAGGGTCCACAATTCCAAAATCATACAAATTTCTATTCCCATGCACAAATAACATAGCTGAGTATGAAGCATTGGTCATTGGCATAAAGTTGGCATTAGAATGGAAAGTGATAGAGCTACAAATCTATGGAGATTCCCAATTGGTTATTAATCAAATTAATGATGAGTACCAAACTAAAGATGATAAGTTGATACCATACAAGAACATGATTGAGAATCTTAAGAAATACTTCACTCTAATCACATTTGAGCAAGTGCCGAGGGATAAGAATAAAGTAGAAAATGAAATGGCTACTTTGGCATCACTTCTCCAAATACCAAATCAAAGTGCCAAATATGAATTCCTGGTAGAAGAAGTTGAACAACTTGCATTTGACCCTTCCCATCCTCACACCACTTGTTTACTATCAGGAAATGACTCACCTTGGTATGGATCCATTTAAAAATACTTGAAAGACCAAATATTTCCCATAGACCAAATTAGAAATCAAAAGAAAAGATTTATCCAACAAGCCTCTCGCTACACCTTGATATCTAACATGTTGTATCACAAAAGTCTAGATGGAATGCTTCTAAGGTGTCTAGAGAAAGAGGAATCAACCATAGCCTTACAAGAAATTCATGAGGGGATTTTTGGGTTGCATTCAAATGGTTTAACCCTAGCTAAGAAACTCCTTAGGATAGGATATTTTTGGCCTTCTATGGAGAAAGATGTGTGTCACTTTGCAAAAACCTGTCGTAAATGTCAATATCATGGGAACTTGATCCATGTACTAGCAGAAGAGCTTCATCCTATGACAACATCTTGAACCTTTTATCAATGGGGTTTGGATTTGATAGGGGTGATTTATCCACCATCTTCAAATGGTCATAAATTCATCATTACTACATAATATTTTATCAAATGGGTGGAAGTTGTACCCTTATCCACTGCCACAAGAAAGCAGATATCCTTATTCATATTAAATCACATAATCTACAGATATGGTGTTCCTTGTGCCATCATAACAGATAATGCAAAAAAATTAAAAAACAAGGATTTGAAGGAACTATGTGCAAAATTTCATATGGTACATCACTCATCTTCGATATATTACCCACAAGGTAATGGACAAGAAGCTACAAACAAGAACATCCTAAAAATATTGAAAAGAACCATGGATAATTCAAGAAGAGATTGACACATTCAAATAAAACCTACTCTATGGGCTTATAGAATGAGTATTATAATGCCAACAAGAGCTACACCATTTTCCCTAGTCTATGGAGTAGAAGCAATTTTACCTTTGGAGGTAGAAATTCCATCTTTAAGAGTCTCATTGCATGGTTTACTAAGTGAAGAAGACTATAGAGTTGTTAGGTTACATGAACTAGAGCTATTATATGAAAGACAAAAATAATATTTTGACCAATTAAAAGTGTATCTAAATCGAATGACCAGAATCTATAACAAGCATATCAAAACCGAGGGCATTCTAGATAGGTGACCTTGTTTTGCGAGAAAATCACAATAATCAAGTAGAAAGGGAGAAGAAAGGAAAATGGGAAGAAAACTAGTTAGGACCTTTTGTGATCACTTCATCTTTTTGGATATGTGCCTACAAACTAGTTGATTGTGAAGGAGATGAGTTATAAGAGCCAATCAACAGTATACACCTAAAAAGGTTCTACACATAAAGCAATTAAAAAGAGTATAAAGAAAAAGAGTATCAAAAAATCAGATGAGAGAGCATCATATTTATTATACATAGTCAAAAGAGATCTTCAAAATACCAAAAACATTGAAAAGAAGAAAAGAGAAAACAAATTAGAAATGTAGAAAATATAAAAAAAAGTGGAAAATTAAGCCTGAAGAAAGCTAAAAACATTCAGAAATGATTCTCAAAAAGATGTTGTCATGGTGAAAACCTAGAAAATAGGCTCCTTGATGATATGGAAACCAAAAAAAATTAAGAAAAAGAGAAATTACAAAAAAAAAGATAACAAGTACCTTGGTGAAAACCTAGCAAATAGGGACCTCAGTAGCAAAAAAAGGGAAAAAGCTTGAAAAATAGAAAAAATAGCAAATCCATTCAATCAGTGAAAATTTGGTAAACAAGCACCATTGAAAGTCCAAGTCAGTCTCATGCCTAGTGGTCATCCTTGTAAATATTGCATTCACTAGCATTTATATATATTGCATAATAAAACACCACAGTTGCATTTGCAAGTACCTAAAGATTTTGTCACCTAATCTGCAAATTGTCCCAAGTCCAACAAACAAAATTACATCAAACTGGGGGAAAATTTTTACTCTAAAGGAGGAAGGATTTTTCAAATTAAACATCAATATGACACCAAATCAATTCATCAAAGCACAAGTGAAACACTTACCCAATCAGTATCAATCCTAATCTAAATCTCAATTGAACCAAATGCAAAATTTTGATCCAAGTTCTCACAAGGACACTTATCTTTATCAGGATTAAAAAAATGAAATGGATAGAACTATACTTGAGCTATGGATTTGAAGAAACAATGAAAAAAAATTTCTAAGTGTTGACTTGATTGATGAAATCATGTCTTTCTAGCGAATCGATGAAACTTTTTAAACTAGACCGGCTATGATGAAAGCATGATATTTTATTAATTTCTGGTTGAGTGTCTTGAGATCAAGGTTTTAAAGTATGTATTATTTCTCTAAGGACATGATCATCAAAGAATCATTGATGACATGTACATATGGAAAATTAAGATCTTTGTTTGTTTACGCAACAGGATACCTTGGATATTTTGATGTTGAATATCATAATACCAAAATCCACTTGCAACATAGAATCTAACAAACTCATTATTCATACTCTCATGATTATTTTCAATCAATGATAGTTGTACCAAGAAGGGGAATGCACCAAGTAAAAGGAAAGATGTATTCATATCATCATAGTTGAATTAGTGATGGTTGTACTAATTTGAGGATTCTAAAATTGCTCAATGATGAACATAAGCTCCTGATTTGTGAATAGTGATAGCTAGTTGCATACACCCTAGATTAAATACATTTAAGGTATTTTCCTTTCTCAGTTTGAAAATAGATTTGAAAAAGAGACCAAAAAAGGGAGTGGAGTTAAATCAAAAATCAAATGTTCACCAAAAACTATATGTGATCGAGTGTGTTGGAAATCAAAATCAATTAAAAAACAAAGAAGCCTTGCATTAGACTAATTGCATTTATTAGATTCATTTCATTCATGGTAATCTTGCATCCATTTAGGACATTAACTTAAGTTCATTTAAATTGCATTGCATTTGTTTGCATTCATTTTAGTTCATTTCATTTAGCCACTTTAAGTTGCATTCACTTTAAAAATCAAATCACTACATTATCTCATTAGTTCACATCCATAGAATTCATTTTAAAACATTTCATTTACATTGGTTTGCATACATATAGTTCTTCCATCCATTATCTTTCATTATTTTGTTTAAGTTACATTGCATTAGGTTGCACTCTTTTTATATCAAATCTTTCACCATGTCATTTAAGTTCATTGAATTAGTTTGCATCCATTGATTAATCCTCATCATTTAATTGCATTAATTACATCATTAGGACATTATTCATTGCATTTCATTAAGTTCATTTAAAAACATTATGTTTCATATCATTACTACATTGCATTATTCATCTAGGTGCATTCATCAAAATTCATACATTTAAAACATTGAATTATATTCAAACTTAAATGTTTTAGGTCTTTACATTTACATATAAGGTCATCATTATATCATTTACATCATTAATCATTAAATCATCCAAATTCATACATTACATAACTACATCTATTGCATTTTCATTACATAAACACATCCATCACATTTTGCATCACATTTATATCCTCTGAATCCATTACATTTATATCCATTACATTACATACATCCATACCGTCAAATAAATGCATCCATAAGTACCATCACATAGCATTATTCATTAAACCATTATATATACATCATCATACATCATAAACATTAATCCATGTATCACATGCATCCATCTATATTATTGTCATAAATAAGACAATAATTTGCATCAATAGAAGAATAAACATGTGCATTCAATCATAAATTGCATTTGAAAAGGCACAAAAAGAAAACATGTAGAGATAGAATCATATAGATATGCATATCATATAAAGGACCTGTAAAAATGACTCCAACACATGATGATGTCATATAAATTAAATCTATCAAGGAGTATCAAAGTCCATAAGATCATCAAAGTCCATCAGTATACAGGAATCAAAGTCCATCAAAAGTATAACAAGTATTAAATCATAAACAACATCATCTAATAAAAGAATAATGAGAGTCCAATGTCTCGAGATAAAAAAATGAATCATCATAATGTACATCAACGAATGGATAATCATATAAAAATCAACTACTAGAACCACCAGCACCATCAGGACCACGATCAACATTTGGAGCCCTACTCAAGCTAGCCTGTAATCCATGCTGACTCATAGTAGCCATGAAGGTCTGCATCATCGAACTGAGCTAGGACACCTGACGCAAGGGCAGGGTAGAGACAAGTAGAATCAAGAAGAATTGAAACCACTTGAATCAACAACAAGCCTTGCTCATAGTTACACAATGGAAGCAATGTAAGAACCACATGAAATCAGTGAAAACATAATGGATATGAGACAAGCAACTAGCAGCAATAACAGAGTAATTATATTATTTCTTCAAACATGCCCGACTATGAGGCCTTCCAAGTTTCGGCCTTATACAATAATAATAATGCAATTAGAATCATTGTGAGCATATCCTCTTCTATGATACTACTTCTACTATCCTTCCACCATCTAGCACTTCCCTACAAATCAACCCAAGCACCAAATATATAGCCAGCAAAGCCACAAGTCGGCCAATCAGGCATTTAATTACATTATAGGTCCAATCTGGAAGATTTAAACCAAAAATAATGAAATAATTATCATAACTTAATGCACCTTTATATTTATGTCCACACATGACCCAACAACATGACCTTAACTATGCAAGGCCCCATTTCATCACACAGAACTGTGCAAGAAGAAACACTCCACCTTTCACGTGAAACTGGCAGAAAAAAGGTACCCGAGAAAAATGGCCATAAATTTTTACTCATAATGAATTAGGCCTTGAAATCTTAGGATATTATATGAATTTAGGTCCTCTTAAAATCCTTAAGAGTGAAAAGGATGATTCCTTAAGGATCAACATAACCACTATGCACAATCATCATAAAAATTGCAGTAAAATATAGCTCCGACGACAAGGAAAATAACTATAACTTTGAAATAGTCCATCCAATATTTATGTGCTCATAGGAGAAGGTTCCCAAATAGGTCCTAAAAATCATCTAATCTTTGCACAACATGAAACCAACAAATGAAATTATTATAAGGAAAATAATAGAAAATAGGAAATGTTTTTAGTTGATGCAAGATTGCTCAAAGACCCAAGATGCTCCTGCATCAGACACCTGGGGTAAATAAAGAACTAATGTACACATCAAGAAGTACTAATATTATGAACTAAATCATAAAGATGCAACTCATCTTGTGTAATCCATGAACTATCTTCAAATAGCTTGTTCTTCCACTACGTATTGAACTAGATATTCCATGTAGTCTTTTCCTCTTGTACTCTTGCTCACTCTTTTATTCAAGATCTTCTCAATGCTATCTCTATTCTTCTAACAATAATCTAGATCATCTTCTACCTCATCAATTGATTCAAAGTACTCAAATATATCATTAATGTTGAATATAGGTGATATATCCATGTCCTCTAGTAATTCCACTTCATAAGCATTTCCACTGCCAAACTTCTTCAGAATCTTACAAGGTCCAAAATTCTTCATTTTTAGCTTGTGTAGGTACCAACTGGAAATCTATTCTTCTTCAAAGGAATCATAACCTCATCTCCAACTTCAAAAGATTTATGTCTCCTTCTCTTATCAACCCTCTATTTATATTTCAGATTACTGTCCTCCAAGTTCTTTTTAACTTCATCACGAAAAGTTCTCATGTATTCTGAAAAATAATCAACTTCAAAACTTCTTCTGGTTTTAGTTGGTAAATCTCTTAGCTCTGTGGTTCCCTTAGGATGAAATCCAGTAACAATCTCAAATGGTGTCCTCTTAGTACTTCTATTCAAAAAATTATTGTATGCAAACTCTTCTTGTGCCAAAACTAAATCCCAATTAGTAGGCTTATCCCCAACTAAACATCTCAAAAAGTTTCCCAAACTTCTATTCACAACTTCAGTCTGTCCATCTATCTGAGGGTGAAATGTAGAACTAAACTTCAACTTAGTATTCATCTTTTTCCAAAGTGTTCTCCAAAAATAACTAGTAAACTTAGTATCTTTGTCTGAAACAATAGATTTAGGCAAACCATGCAATCTTACCACTTCCTTGAAGAATAATTCAGCTACATGTAATGCATCAGATGTCTTCTTACAAGGTATGAAATGATCCATCTTTGAAAATCTGTCAACCACTACCAAAATAGAATCATTACCTCTCTAAGTTCTAGGCAATCCAAGAACAAAGTCCATACTCACATCTTCCCAAGGTCTATCAGGTACAGGAAAAGGTGTATACAATCCCAAATTCTGACTAGTTCCTTTTGTTGTTTGGAAAATTTTGCAACCTTTAACCATTCTTTGTACATCTCTATAAATCTGTGGCCAAAAGTATCTTTTTGAAATCAGATTCACAGTCTTATCAATCCCAAAATTTCCATCAAGTCCACCATTATGTTTCTCCTTTATTATGTTCTCTCTCATGGATCCTCTTGGTATGCACAACTAAACTCCTTTAAACAACATGTCTTCTTGAATGAAATAATCAATCCACTTATCACTCAGTGTGTGTTCCTTAAAAGCTTTCTAAGGCTCTGAAAAATCAATTTCAGTCTCATACAAACACTTCAAATCATCAAAACCAAGTACCTCAACTCTCATCTATGTCAGAAAACTTCTTCTTCGGCTCAAGGCATCAACAAACTTATTTGACTATCCACTCTTATGCTTCAATGAAAAGAAAATATTCTGTTCTTTCATTTCTCTTGTAAATGTTTTACCATCAAACAAGCTTACTTTGACTATAGTATAGTGACCTTCATCAAACTTTTCTACCAAAGGAAATAATACTTGTTTCTTCCCATCCATCCAAATAGTATATTGATTCAATCTACCATCATGCAAAGCTTTCCTATCATATTTACAAGGTCTACCTAAAAGAATATGACAACAATCCATAGGCACAATATCACATAAGACTTCATCATGATAATTCCCAATTTTGAATTTAACAAGGCATTGTTCACTTACAAGTAGTTTATGCTCCTTCTGGATCCAAGCAATATGGTAAGGCTTAGGATATTTTAATCTCTGCAACTACAATTTGTGAACCAGCTCTTTGGATGCCAAATTATCAGAACTTCCACTATCAATGATTACCTTGCAACATTTATCAGTGATCTTACATCTGGTTCTGAACAAACTTTTCCTTAGAATAGGTTCCTCATCAGCTTCTTCATTCCACAAGATCCTTCTTAGCATCAAGTTGTCACCATGTTCGGGTTCATTAGACATTTCCTCAACTTCTTCACAAGCCAAATTACTTCTTCCATTACCTCCAGTCTTCTTTCCAGAGTTACTACATTCAAAGGCTCTATGTCCTTCTTCACCACATTTGTAACAAGTACCTTTAAACCAAGATTTATCTTCTCTTTTCCCATTATTGTTATTCCTAGAGTAACCAGTATAGCTACTTCTAGATTAATTACCTCTTTTACCAGCAGGGTCATCTTCCCATCCTTTATCTTGTATTGTATTGTCAGATCTACTACCTTCTCCATAAGATTTGCCTCTACTTCTCTAAAATCTGCCACCTCTTCCTCTTTGTCTTTGATCATGTCTTTTTGTCAATCTCTCTTCTACCTTCAAAGAAAATTGGTATGCTTCTTCCACACTATCTATCTTCACATAACCGATCTCTCCTGAATAGATGTCCTCAGGCCATTCAGATCTAACCACCTTCTCAACTTCATCATCCACATGTCCAGATCTGATATCCAATTTGTAAAATTCCTCAGTATATTCTTTCACACTCATGTCCTTTTGTCTCAAATTTTTCATTTTCCTCATCAAACTAACTTGGTAGTCAACTGGGAGAAACTTCTTCATCTTTGCAAGCATCTTCATCCATGTCTTGATCTTTTCTTTTCCTCTCTTATGTCTCTCAGTTTGAAAATGATCCCACCAAAGATATGCATGACCTTTCAAATTTGTGACTTATATCTTAACCTTCTTATTATCAGGAGTACCTTCATACTCAAAGTATTTATCCATCTTAGAGATCCAATCCAAAAGTGTATCGGTCTCAAGTCTTCCATCATAGCAAGAAACTTCAACTGCAGGTTTGGAGTTAGCCTTAGACAAAACTCTCAAAAGTATTTCCTCATCCTCTTCAACTTTACGTTCAGGATTAGGTGTTGCTTCTTCTTCATCACTAACATCTTCAAGATGTGTGCCTCTTCTCTGGGCTATCTCTATAGCTTCAAGCCTAGTTGCAATATGCCTCAACATATCCATGATAGCATTATCATTTCCTATATCATGAACCATCTTGACAATCAAGTTCCAACAAGATCATAACTTTCTACAAGTTATAGGTTAGATCTTAGATCTACCATCCTACAACCAATCCAATAAGGTTCTCCATGATCTAATCCACAAGAAAGAACTCACTCTGATACCACTTGACACAAGGGCGGGGTAGACACAAGTAGAATCAAGCAAAATTGAAACCACTTGAATCAACAACAAGCTCTTCTCATAGTTACACAATAGAAGAAATGTAAGAAACACATGAAATCAATGAAAACACAATGGATATGAGACAAGAAACTAGTAGCAACAATAGAGTAATTATATTATTTCTTCAAACATGCTCGACTGTGAGGCCTTCCGGGTTTCTGCCTTATACGATAAGAATTATATAATTAGAATCATTGTGAGAATATCCTCTTCTATGATACTACTTCTACTATCCTTCCACCATCTAGCACTACCCTAAAAATCAACCCAAGCTCCAAATATATAGCCAGCAAAGCCACAAGTCGGCTAGTCAGGCATTTAATTACATTATAGGTCCAGTTTGGAAGATTTAAACCAAAACTAATGAAAGAATGTTCATAACTTAATGTGCCTTTAGATTTATGTCCACAAATGACCCAAAAGCATTCCCTTAACTACGTAAGGCCCCATTTCATCACATGGAACCACGCAAGAAGAAACACTCCACGTTTCACGTGAAACTGGCAGAAAATAGGTAACCGAGAAAATAGCCATAAATTTTTACTCATAATGAATTAGGGCTTTCTCTCTTAGGAGATGATATTAATTTACGTCTTCTTAAAGTACTTAAGAGCATAAAGGTTGATTCCTTAAGGATCAACATCTCCACTATGCGCAATCAACACAAAAACTACAGCAAAATATGGCTCTGATGGCAAGGAAAACAACTGTAACTTTTAAATAGTCCATCTAATCTTTATGTGCTCATAGGAGAAGGTTCCCAAATAGGTCCTCAACATCATCTAAGATTTGAACAACATGAAACCAACAAATGAAATGATTATAAGGAAAATAATAGAAAATAAGAAATGTTTTTGGTTGATGCAAGATTGCTCAAAGACCCAAGATGCTCCTGCATCAACACCTGTTATCTCATCTCTAACATCTCTGACTCTAAAGATCAAACATTTGAGGCCAATGCTAGTGCATGAGGAGCCTGTACTAGTACCTGTAGGGGAGCCTAAGTAGGTGGAGCCTGTGGTGGAACCATAGAAGAAGATGGAACAGATGAAGATGGAATAACATAAGAAGATGGCATGGAAGAAGGAGCTTGTATAGGAGGAGCCTATGGAGGTGGAGGTGCCAGAGGACCATGTACCTGATCTAAAAAAATTTGTGTAGCCTAGGCATCCACATCAGCAATGACCTGTACACCAACCTACATAAATACCCTAACTCTATGTTGGCCCCATTTGGCCACCCTATCCACACCCACCTGATGTAGGGCTCTATCAGCTCAACCTCTGACTCTCGCCCATCCACCTCTCATCTGCACACCACCCCTAGGAGGAATAGGAGTGGAAACTATAATAGGTATCACAATAATGCCTCCTATGTCACCTTGCTAACCCCATCATCCCCAACGATCTCATCTCTGACCTCCACCACCATCACCATCCCCACCATCATCATCAGGCTCCTCAATCCCTAGCACTCACTCAGATGGATCTGTGAATCTAGGAAACAGGTTCAGAGAGAACCATGTTACATAGTCATCAATCATGAATGCATCAACTTTGTGATCTCTCATATCCCATGCATGGTGGGGCAGCTATAAAACCTCATCATGAGCTGTGCGGTAGTCAATCTAAGGACCCCAAAAGGACCTCTCCTCCTGTACTTGAGCATATAGAGACAATCCCTATGGCATACCTTGGATGCGTCCAAATTGGTGCAGTACTCTCATAAAGTAGAATATCTCAATAATCAAGGGCATCTTCCCTATCATCCAATGAGGCATGCACATAAAATGTAACTTTGATGCATCCTCTGGCCATGCCTCACAACCAATGTATGGTGGCCAAATGACCTGATCAATATCATCAATGATACGCTTCCAATAGTCCAACTTTCCCAAATGGGCCTGCACCACCATACCCTCATACATCCAAGCAAAGGGCCAGCCTAGATCCTAATGTTGAACCAAGATAGGTTGAGTGATGAGGATGTGCTCCTATGTCAATAACAATAAAAGGACCACCCTAACAGAGAGAGTGGCCCCACACCAATAAACCACATCATCTAGCTCATGATATAACTGAGAAAGCACACAAGAACCCCAATCGAATCTGTGAGGGTGTGCAATCATATCCTCTAGAATACATCCCCAACCGATGGAAAAACCATGACCTCGTTGATCAGGTACAAGGAATCCACCGATGAGTGCACCTAAAACTATAGGAAGAACTATAAAGGATGGAAACTATGCCCACTGAATAGACTCGTCTCCAATGGTAGGGCCAACAAAAACCTACCTACATGTTCCATCGTACACCTGATCGTAGTAAACAAGCTCCCCATGAGTAGGGATGCACAACAAACAATATACATCCTCAGGATTAATAGTCATCTCCCCCATCGGTAAATGAAAGGTATTGTGGTCATAGTACCAATGCTCTGCCACAGTTGTAAGTAAACCCCGATTCACACAGAATCAAGGAAAGGAGAGGAGGAATGACAAACCACACCAACTAATGACTCAACACTTTGCATCACTCAAGTCATCTATCATGCTGAACGGTAATGGGTATAGGTCACAGACACCAAGATTTTTAAGCTCGTCTTGTAAAAGCAAGTTTAAACACATCAGTAATAAAAAACATCAAATATTGGATCATCTTGAGTCAATCAAACATTTAAACCTATCAAACCACAATCAATTTTCCTGATTCTATTTAGAGAGGACGGAAAATTTATCATCATCCACCATCTAAATCAAGATTGACAATCAAACATTCAATATGACATGACTAGAATTGACATCATATGACTCACTATCAACCAGACTTGATACCTAAGCCAATCAAATGATTGATGACACCAAATAGATCAGAAAAATGACTCAAAAGTTTGCAAATTTGACCAAAAAGGGTACACGCACTATTTTCCTACTCGAAAATACTAAAAATCAAAATTTCAGTTTAAAATAGTAAAAGCGCTACATAAATTATCAAATGCACTACAAAAATGTGTACGTGCAACATAACTTAGTATGCGCTATAGGAAACCCCTATATGCACTGCTAAAATAATCAAAAGCACATTGAGAATTAAATGTGCTACAGGAAAGAATGATTGCAATTTATGCCCTAGTTCTATCATTTGTACGCACTACAGAAAATCGTAGATGCTCTTTAAGGAGTTTGTACGTGCTACTAAAACTAGTGTACGTGCTTTTAAATTTGAAAAAGAAGAAAAATCCAAAAATTTTAAAAATAAATACAATAAATTGACAAAGCAGGTTGTCAAAGTACTCACTGGAGATCCAGAGCCTGGCAGACGCTGGTAATGGCAGCCTCACTCGAATCTATGTTCATGAATTCGAATCACCATCGTAAAAAAGACTCAGAGTGGGTCAAAGAAAAAAGTCAAAAGGGGAGGTAAAAATGAATAGTAAAAAGACCTTTTACCCCTATATATAGCTGAGTTTGACCTAAAATGGGCATCTTTGACCAGAATATGACCAGGGACCCAAATTTAATCACCCATTCAGCCAAATCAGGCACTTTTTTCATCACATCGATGCAAATCCATAATCAGAAATGAAATTGAAATTCATTATTTATTGAACTCATTCAACGCAAATTTATCAAAAATGCAAAATCTTTTATCAAACTCAAATTTCATTTCATTTTCGAGGAGGCATACACTTAGATAATCAGGATCGACATCATAATCAGTGAATCAGGGGCACAACCATCAAATCAAAATGCAGTCATTTATTGAAAAAGTTTCACTTATCAATCGAAAGGGGCATCAAATATCAAATCATATCAAATCAGTCATCATAACAAGTGACTTATCATCAGAACGACCATCAAGGACCTAAAATCAATTAGCACTGCATCAATTTTATCATCGAAATCCATATCTTCTATCAAGCATTGAATCAAACATCAAAGCTAATTAGGACTGGACATAAAAATGACCTGGACATTCTTTGAACTGATATGCTTCATGCATCGATTCAAAGAGGGGCATTTGTAATCACCTGAAAATGGACAAGGTCAATCAAGTGAGCAACCAAGGCAAAATCAAAGAAATTAAATCAAATCAAGCTAAAATCAAAGCTAAATTGCAATTAAGTCATAATCCAAATTTAATTGAAAATCAAAAGCCATAAAATCAATTTAAATCAAATAAATCATGATAAATCAATAAATTGTACAATTAATCTAATTAATTACATAGTTCATTTAAATCAAATCAACCCATTCAAGGGGTACACATGGCTAAACATATTAATTAAATTTAATTAATTAAATCCTATTTTCCATCAACCGCCAAATGGGAGGAAAAGGCATCAACCAATAGGATTCGAGGACCAAGCTCACATAGATCAAGCTCACATCGAATCTCCATCACACACAAGGAGAAAGAATCTTGTCCACCCATTTTTCCCTCTTGTCCCAAGATTTGAGGACAAAATATTTAAATGGTCTCCAAAGGTGGAACCATGGACCTAAGCCTAACCCAACCATGATCAAATGAACTCCACCCCTACCCTTTCCAAAATCTATAAAAGAAAGGCTAAAATCGGGCATTTATCATCCACATTATTTGGATAGCATCAAACCTCTTGCAATTTTAAGCTATAAAAGCAAATCTAGGAGCTAATTAGACTAATTTCTTTTGGAATTAATTATTTTAGCTTTGTTTATCATATTTTCTCATATTAGGACTATCACTAATGGAAGCTTGCTGAGAGCTTCGCATTAGCATCCCTAATTAGAGAGCCATAGAGTGCTCATTTCTCATTTATCTTGCTTATTTAGATTGCCAGTTGTGGTAATTTAATTCTTATTTTGAGTTATTTGACAAAACTAACCCAATGAAGGTGCTTTCTATAGAAAACACATATTAGTGCAAGTCTCAAATGTTTTCTCTTCTTTTCATGCATATTTGGCAATGTACTAGAGAGCAGGTGCTTATGAGAAAATAGGTTGATAATCTATTTTGGCTCTCCATATTGATAGCATGTCTCAGTTGTGTATTTTTAGTTTTTAATCCTTTCTTGCGGGTTCATATTTTATAATCCCATCACTGTTTCATGAAAAGGTGGAGACATTATGTTTTTCCATGGAGCTTTGTATCAACTCTCTATATTTCTCCCCTTCTTCTGCAAGCATGTTCCCTATCTACATTTTGTGTTCCTCTAGACATACTTAATAATTTCTTCATAGTAATCCACTGGATCTCTAGAAAATATCTTTGATTTCTTTAGCAAGCATGAATCATCTAATGGAGATTGAAACATTATGTTATTTTTGTGTGATACATTGTGAGGGTTCTAAGCACTTACATACATATTGAAGAATTTTCATGCTCTTTGGAGCTCTGAATCATTCTTCAAGTAAAGTTTATCTATATCTAGTGCATTTTGGAGCCAAATAAATCCATGTACATGAACATTCCCTCTATGCTCCCACTTGTATCTATACCAATGGTCTTTTGCACTAAGGAGTTTTTCAATCACTTATTCAATAAATATTGTGAACTATTGATGCAATTATAATGTTGTGGTGTGGGGGTTGTTAATTATGTTTTTCGTATCATTTTTTCTTGATTGGATCTTGACAAGTATGTCATTTGAAAACTAGCATTGTAAATCAGGCCACTTTGTATCTGTTGGACTCAGTGCAAAGAATGGAGTGAGAAATCATATTTGGTTGATCATGTTTGTATTCTCTGCATGACACTTGTTCCAATATCTAGTCTTGTACCTCTTATTAAAGATCCAAAGTGTATGAGTTCCTCAACAAGTTGTATGTTTGGAAGATTATTAAGGTGCACATGAAGATTTTCAATGGTGGCTGGTATATTTTCCTCCACATTTCTCTTGATGTATATAGCTATAATACACTGGCTATGATTTCACACCATGAGGTTAAATATGAAATATTGAAACCATATATGTCTTCCAAATATTTGGTCATGGTACCTCATCAAGTGTAATGAAAACTCATAGATTTGTACTTCCCTTAGTCATGGATGCATAGGTTATGTATATCTATTAGGGAAGAGGGGGGGAAATGCCATATTAAGAAAGCCCTATGTGTTGTATTCATTGATTAAAGAAGATTTTATTTCATACTAGCTAATAATGTCATCTACATTGTTGTCAAGGTCCAATGTTTTCTTAATGATATCTAGATCATAAGATATTTTTGGCACTTTAGACAAAAATGAGGATATGAAATCCATTCTCTTTTCATTTGGTTCTTCATCAATGTCCACTTTTTAAATTTGGAATCACCATGTCTTCTCTTGTTTTAATGCTATAAAGCATGTTTCAAATGTTTTTTTTTTACTTTAGATAGTTTAGCTAGAAAGTTGTCATCTATGTTAACATCACTGTAGTATAGATCATGCTTGACTTTTTATAGAAATGCATCTCTAACATGGCTTTTTCTCACATAATAGTCATAATAATGGCCTTATGTATGCAACCTTTAAACTATGAGCATGTCTAGCTCTTGTATTCTTTGTGGGAGAACCCTTGTAATTCTCTTTATGTCATGTGCAAAGCTTATTGTGTGGTCTCTATATTGATACTGTTACAAGTAGTGGTTGTCATTGCACCAAAAGATTGACATGTTAATGCCTGATACAACTAGTAGACTTATAGAAGATACAAGAGGCGGTTAAGCCATGTCGTGAATCCTGAGGGGAGTGCTAACCATTTTTCCAATAATCTCCCCCTCAACATTACCCAAGAGGATTTGAACCTATGACCAAGCTCTGATACCACTTGTTACAAGTAGTGGTTGTTGTTGCACCAAAATATCGACATGTTAATGCCCGATACAACCACTAGACTTATAGAAGATACAAGAGGCAGTTAAGCCATGTTCTGAATCCCGAGGGGAGTGCTAACCATTTTGCCAAGAGATACCACTCTACAAAACTCTAAGTTACCTATGCTAGTATGTTTACTCTTGTAATGCAAATTTCTTCCACTCGGGTCAGTCTTTTCATCACTGCAAGTTTCTCTCTTGGGTCCATGTTATTTAATGACAATAATAGATGTATGTCTTTCTTGTTGAAATATCTTTTTCAAGTAGGGGTAGGGTTTAATGATTGGAAAATCATGCTTGGGTAATATTATTTACATATAAATGAAAATTTTAAGTTGGATAATACATAGATCCTCTCTTGAAACTACTTTTTTGTTGTTGTGTGGTCTATTTTCTTGGTGTCTATTGCTAGGTTGATGCTCTATTCTTCTGGTGGTATTTGTTGAGATTTTCATGAAGATCTATTTAAGCATGGGAATTGTTTTCCCACATATGCCTCCTCTCTACATAGATCATGGTAATTTTGGTTGGCCTTGTAGTATTGTAGTATTTTTTTTCTGGTATTTAGATTGAGGCATCTTGCTCTTGTCCTATTTTTCTAATGCACCTATGAGAAGCTATCTCACCTTTATGAAAAACATAGCATTCCCAACTTCTTATTCAAATTTATTGTTATGCAATTTCATGGAATGGAGTGCTTGGATAACTCTTTTCACCACCATCATCCATTTTTTGAACCATATTAACATTAGAAAATCATTATTTTTGTTCAAAAATAAAATCAATAATAAAGTTTTACAAAGTAGACAATACTTAATAGATTTGGGGCTCTAATGGTAAGAGAAGAATGTTAGGAATTTGAATCCATTGAAATGAATATATTCACCTCCTTAAAATTATGTTTCTTTTTTCAATACATGCTTGTACATGGATACTTGCATATACTATGTCAATCCTAATGTAAAAGTATGTGTTGCATCTATACAATGCTTTTATTTTGTGATCAACTATTCTAATGAAAACACTTCTTTCCTTTTAGTAGACAATTGTAGATGTGATCTTACTCATAAAGTATTAACTATTGCAAACAAATATTCACTTTACAATAACGAGTAAAAGCTGATTTACATTAAAGGGAGTGAACATAGAATTGCATCACAAAAGTTACATTTACCCCATGTACTTTAGTTGTATACATATTCATGTAATTATATGTAATTATATGATGGTTCAATTTTATGGTTAAGTATTACTATCATTATAATTTTATTTGATCTTACTAATCAATATAGTACTTTCCACAACAACTTGTCTACTAGTTCAGCCCCTATGATGATTGCCTTCATTCGATCCACATCATTGTATCTCTCTTTCTTGCATGTCAAGGTGAACACATACTCCCTATTCAATATGTTTCTTATCTCCTCTTAAGTGTCATTTTCTACATATTTGGAAAATTGTAAGGAGTATAACTCTTTTGCATAAATTCCCATAAGTTGTGTTGCCCTTTCATCAAATGCTATAGCACACATTACATAAGTGTGATCTTATAGTTTTATCTAAAGTATATATCTATAATTATAGTCACCAAGAGTTTCTTTACACTTCGAAAAAAATCAATTTCCATATTTATCTTTGGCCAAAACCTTCTTTCATTGTCTCTCACATGACTCAATGGGGCATGTTGGATAGAAAAAGCCATCAGTTTTGATGAATAATTTCATTGCATTTACCATGTACTTGAGGGTTCAATTGTATTTTGATTTTTTTCTCAAATACCTATGATGGCCATTCTTGTAGATAATACAAGTGTGGAATTGAACCTTCTTGATTAGGATAGAAAGGTAGACCCACTTTGTTCAAACCAAGTCTTCAATTTTGTTACCTCTTGTGTGTCTAGGTCTCCTCTAAGAGTAGTAGCATTCAATGCGATCAACTTTTCCATTATATTCACAAACATGACCATGTTTAACCGCAAGGATGATTAGTTCTTGAAATTAAATTTTTTGTTCTAGATGAAATTTATTAAACATATCAAATAGCCTTATGGTACGACGAAGGACTTCTAACCCATATTTCCTCCTTATTTTTTATGTTGAACCTCATATGTCACAATTCCTAGGATATTAATGATTGTGTTGTTGCTCTTTTATGCAATTTTATTAATAGGCGTGAAGAAAAAATGTTGTGTCCGAATGGAGAGGTCATCCATGCAACATGTGATTTTTGATTTAGTAGCCATCCCAATGGAGTGTTTAACAAACAAAAATTTAAATAATATTTCACCCCCTTCCATTTATTAAATATTTTTTTTAATAAATATTTTTATATTTAATAAATATTTTTGCCATATTATTTTATTATATGCCTTTGGATTTTTATGTCATTTTTTTGAAGACGGGTCAAGGACCCACTCAAAAATTGTTTATTTTATATGGCATATTAGAGAAAATTTGAAAGAAAAAAATTTGAACACATTGGCTTTTTTCTTGGAGTCATAATTTGCATATATGGCCAAGCTGGCTATATTTCTTTCACAGAGAATAACTTGGGTGTATGGTGTGAGGTTTTTGACTTCTTATAGTTGTAGGAAAGGTGATTTAATGTGCTACATATTTTTATCATTATTTGTTCCATATTTTTCAGTTTGGGTAGTGAAATGTGAGTTGGAAGGCAAAGATGCTTTGATGACTTTGAGAGGTCATAGCTTGAGCATATGAAGTCAAATTTTGGACTTTGAATAGTCGATGGAAATCTCTTAGAGAGATCTACACATGTGTTCAGATTTGGTGTAGGTTTGACATGCTTTATTTGTTGATATTTTGATCTGATATGTTTATGGGTTCTTTTGGCTATGGAAACATTATGAGTTTGTGACATGTTACATATTGGATATTTGGAAATTATGTCATTGTATACTCAATATGTATCTTAGTTTTCTCTCATGTGTACATGGTTATTAATATTTGGTTTGGATATGTATGTTGCATTTTTGGGTCTACAAGTTGTGCAAATGTGTAGGTGGTCTATACTTACAGGTTGCATATATGGCTTGGATATGGGTTGTCTATGCCCATAGATTTTTTATTGTTGGTGCATATTAAGATTGGTGGTATGGTTTTGTCACATGGTTTGATAATTTATTTTCATGTAGAGGAGGAGATGTTGTTACTAATTACAATCATGGTGGACGGCCTATTTTTTTGACTACGTGATGCTAACATGATGTACACATTGAAAGTTAGATGGTTGTTTCATGGATGTGATCATGGTGTCATGGATGTTTCTTGTGTTTAGGGACCTTGGCATGACATATTTACATTTGAAGATACTTTTATTGTTGATCATTTGATTGGATTCCTTATTTGGTTATGGCAGCATATCTTCTTGGTTGAGGATCATGGTTACTCTTGTTTCTTTTGTGGAGCTCATGATTGTGTGCTTTGGTATCTTTGATGGTGTGATTCCATGGTTGATTCTCATGTTAGAGGATAGTTTTATCATAATATAATGGATAGATTGTATACACTTTCAATGGGAGATTTTGACAGTGATGATGTGGTAGTGTTGGACTGATCCCTAATTATTTTTTGGCAATTTTGTATCTTCTTAGTTCGGAGATCTTGGTTTCACTTATTACTACTAACATATTAGTTATGTGTATAGACCTAGAGGATCTACATTTAGGATATTCTTATCATGATGCCATGTGTGACTAGATATCACACTTAATTGGAAGTTGTTGGAAGTGATGTGTATTTAGTCTTTGTAGGTGTTTGAGGATGTCTTAGATCCTGTTGTTTTAGAAGGGTCTTTCACATTTGCTAGTAAATTAGTAGGTGGTGGTTATCTTTATGTGATTGGAGATGTTTACATCTTGATTACTTAAGGGGCCCTTGGTAGAGGTGTTCTTTATGATTTTATTTGACATGTTATCCTTGTTGATAGAATGGTTTAATAATTATGTTATGATGCACTCCTAATTTTAGATTTGAGTTTTGGCATGAAATGGTTGTTTGAATGTTCATATGGTGCATGTTATATCTTTGGATGAGATGGTTTAGATCATGTTGTCATGTTTATGTTATGTTCCTAATTCTGCAATTGGATCTTTGACATTGATATTGGCTTAGTTTCTAGGTATTGATTACATTGATCATTTTCTTGATACTCCATGGTAGTTTTATGTTGAATTTGGATTTTGGCATGCATTGATTAGTTAAAGGTTCTCATGGATACTTGGTGACTTGGTGACTTAGGTGATGCTAATATTCTCTTATAATTAGGGATGTATTTGTTGAGACAGTTGATGGTTTCAATAGAAAGATCGAGGAGCATTCACTTGGTACAGAATTAAGAGGAGGGTATTATTAAATTAGTCTTTTAGACTTGGATATCTTGATGAGTATTCTTATTCCATGTAATGCCTCGCCAGGGAGCCCTTGGAACTAAAGGGTAGAACATACACTTTTTTTTTTGAGTAAGAAGTAAACATAACATAAACATTATGTAAAGAAGTGCATCACATAAATAATAACCACATCTCTAGATAACTTCATGAACAACACATGTTTGTGTACCAACAGAAGTCTTTACCATCACTTCCAAAGGTTCCCAAGCACTAAAACATAGGCACAAACTAAACAGGAACATTCACCCAACCTCTTGAGAGTTTGAATCACTTTTACAAACTTCACAGATCATGATTGGACCATCATCAATGGTCGCCCATCGAGGGGACCACAACAACTTGGTGGAAATACAAAGCAAGAAATTGAAAATGAGAAAGAAATGGGAAAACTTCACCAGTGAATATGAATCTGATCTGTTATGATTGGAATGGCCTCTACTAAAAAAAGGGTATCTAGAATAGTAATTAGGTTTTCTAGAAGATGTACGAAAGTAGCTATTGTCCCAAAAATGAAATAAGAATGAAAAAAATGAACTTTCTTCCCAAAAATGAAAGAATAATGGCACAAAATGAAATTTATTCCCAAAAAATGAAATAGTAATGATAGGAAATGAAATTTCTTCCCAACAATGAAAAAATAATGACAAGAAACAAAATTCTTCCTGAACTAGGTAGTAGCACCTTTCGAAGGCCATAAATTTTTCATCTGACATCTGATTAACTCCATTCAAAATGAATTGGAAAGCTCTTGACCATATCTAAAAAATAAGTAGACTATAAACAACCTATACCATCATAATTTTTTTCAGCATCCACTTGAATCAAGCAGAGTCCAAAGGAAGATAACCATTGATGCCTAACATGTAGTGGATAGGATATTTATTCTGACAAAAGGGTAGGCTTTCCAATACCAACGTACGACATGAGATATAGGTATTCTCCACATCAGGGAGTACTGAATACATGCACATAGAAGCATTACTCACTTTATTGCAATCAATAGCATAATCAATTGAATAAGATAAAATGGTGTTCATCCTATTAATGTATGGGGGAAATATGAGATCCACTTCTAAATCCAAATTCCCAAAGGAGAGATCCAAATTGATCAACCAAAAGGTTAATGCACAATCGAATCAATCTATGGAGAATATGAATGAGGGAGAAAACCTTATATTTCCCTATAATGGAATTGTGCTTGGAATCTGAAATAATTGAAAGGCAAATACTAACCTCAAAATAGGGTAGATCTAGAAAATATTGATTTTTGATGTCTGTGTGTAGTTTCAGGAAATTCTACAACTTGTTTCTGACTGGAAATGTCGAGACAAAGAAAACCCAAAATTTTTTTATCTTTCTAACAGCAAGTAGTCTTTGACCCCAATAAAAGGTCAAAGGCTACATTAATATTTTGAAGGTCAACTTTGACTTTGTTCATAGATCTCAGAAGTTTGCCGAAAAGGGTATCCAAATCCAAGCTCAGATCCGCAGTTCCACACCTGTACCTGCAAGAAAAAGAGGGTTTTGTTGTTTGTATGGGGGGTTTGCCTTTCTCAAACCCCAATTTAGGAATTAACCTTGAAATTGAATTGAAATTGTAATGTGCATAAACAAAGTAAATGAAACAATTCACCTTGCTTATCTTGAAGTCCTTGTAGAGGAATCGAATCCTCAAATCCCCAAGTAGGGATGCTCCAATGGATGTAGAATGAATGTAGGATGTCTCAAATCAATGGAATTTGATCTTCAACACCAATCTTGAATGGATCTTTGCATAAGAATTGACTTGGAAGAATGTGGAAGGATGGATCTTCAAGGAGGCTCCAAAGAGATTGAATCCTTCAATGGCTAACAATGGATCTCCTTGATGAATAAATGCTTGAACACTTGAATGCTTGAATTCACTTGCTTGCACTTGAGAGCTTGCTCATATAAATGGTTGAGATGAGATATGAAAATGAGAGAGGAAGGCCTCCTTTTATAGTGAACTGGGGCACAAACCCCTAGAGAAGGCTGACATTGGGGAATTAAATCCCAATTAACCTTAACCCCTAGAAATGGACCCATATTAAATTCAATTTAAGGATTTACCATTCTAAAATCTGAAATGGTTGACTCAGAGGTGGGAAAAAGAATCTTTCTGAAACCCGATACCCGGAAATTAGAAAATCTTGAAATCTGAAATGTGGGTCAAGGATGAGGTAGACTCTGCCCTAGGTCAAAGTTGAGGTTGACCCTAACCTAGGTCAAAGTTGAGGTTGACTTTCACCCTCAAGGTCAACTTTGACCTTGAGGTTAAAAACCTCAGGACCTCAACCCAGAATGCCAGGAAATGCAAACATGAAGTGGAAAATAGGTGCAAAGAGAAGCCGAATGGGGGGGGAAATCCAAATACTTGCAAAGACCCAATCAAGGCACTTAACATGACCCTAGACCACTCACTCAGAGGGATAAAAGCTCTTATCATGGAAGTGCTTCCATTTTAAGATGATACATTAAGCCCCCACTTTAGCAAGAGTATGGACTGGATACAAACTCTTGGTAAAGGAGATCAGAATGAAAAGATAATCTTATCGTAATCCAAGGGACAAAGAGAAACCTTAAGCCACCAGGGACTCAAGTCTTTGTCGACTCCTAGATCACAATAAGAGAAACATCTCTAGAGAGAGAAAGAAAGGGTGTGATTATCTTACCCAATGAGAACTTATGTCCCATTGTGAACCACACAAGGAAACAAAGCAACTGGAAAGATGGAATTGAACCACCTAGTGAATGTGGCTACTCACTAGTCAACCCATCAAGGATTCACCCTTAGGAATATTCTATTCCATAAGAATAAAACCAAAAAAAAAAAAGATCGAGTCTTAAGGACACCTTCGACCTTAAGGGATCAAAATAAATGTATATTTGAAACTAGACGGATCAAGAGATCCTAAAATATAAATCCACACTTTAAGGATTAATCACTAATCCAAAAAGGGAGAAAAGTATCTTGAAAAATAATATGTGTGTATCGAAAAGTGCATGTGTGCAACAGGTGACCAGAGCATATGCCCCCACATTAAAGTCATTGCTGACACTTTAACAGGAGCAATGGCTTTAACAGAAACATAAACAACTCCACTAATTATGTTTCCACATCGAGATGCCCCCAGATGAAGAAAAATTAAGGGAAATATCATAGAAACATATAGAGAACATAGAAGGGATCTACCTACCATGGGGTCCGTATGATCATAAGATAATATATATATGATATTATTGCAAATGAATTGACATCATTTCCCAAAGAAAGTAGAACTACGATCAAAATGGAGGAAAGATCACATAAGATATACGAAGGAGAATCTTTTTGGACCATGACATGGAGACCAAAAAGAATTAGTGCTACCACGTCTTGAATCTAAGCAGATTACACAAGGGAACATTTATGAACAATAGCACAATTACAACATAACATGGAACAACACATAGAAGAATAGAGATACATATAGAGGAATGGAACAACAGGTTCAATTCCTTTATCACCTTGTACCAAATGAGTAATAAGGATCATGTAAAAGAATCTAACAACATTTAGCAAACACATTATGGGAGAAGCACAATACAACAGGCAAACACACAACAAAGCTACCATGAAGGACAAGCCGATCAAGCATGCCGCCTACTCTCACCATCTCATTGTATATCATTTATTGAAGGTGGGTAACTCACAAGAGGGACTATATGGAACATAGTAGGAATGATAGCCAATTCCAAACAAGGATCCTCTTGAGAATCACAATGTTTGACACTAGGTGTAAGAGTTAATTGTGATGAAAGAATATTAGGTAAATCAATGTCAATGTCAATAGTCTCATATTCATCATTAACATCATCAGTATCATCAAGAGTATCTTCTTCATCCAAATTAATCAAAATAGGATCTAAGATACGAATATAATCATCATAATCATGCATCTCAACATCAATATTAGTAACAACTTCTTCTAACACATCATGCATAGATTTATCCGAAGAAGGTAGAGATCTTTGAAGAATAGAATTACGAGCTTTAGCATGAGCATGATGCTTCTTATGATGTTCACTGGAAGATTGATTATATTTTGATTTATTTGAAATAGGTTGAGAACTAGGAGGAACAATCATAGGATTCTTCATAGGTTCTTTAGGAAGATCAATAGAAGGAACTTGATTAACAAAACTAGAAGCCATAGTTAAAGGACGTATGGAAGGTGTAGACAAAAGACCACAATTAAGATCCATATGAGGTATGCTTAATTCAAGAATCTTATGATGTTTATACGCTTGATATGAATGAAAAATATTATCAGGTCAAGGAGGACATGAATTAGGTAATGAAGGCCAAAAGAAATCAAGAACAACACAATCTCTAGGCCTAGAAGGTTGATATAAACTATGATTAACCATGTTTACTTCTTCATCATGAATAAATTTAAGACACTTGCGGATAGGTGAAGCAACAACATGCATGGCAATCAACCAAGGAAAACCTAGCTTAACTTGAAATTGATCAAAAGTAGGAACAACAACAAAGGTAGTGTTCACAATTTTTCCACAAAGTTCAACCAGTAAAGTAATAGAACCAAATGATGGATAAAGAAAACCATTACAAGTTTGAATTCATACATCTGATGTATCATAAGAATCACATTGTAAGGTTTTCATAAAAAGATTTTCTTTAGTAATAACATTGACTAAGGATGTAGGATCAACAAGACAACCACGAGTAGGTTTCTGAGAAATCCTAGCATAAATGTAAAGGGGACCATCAAGAGCTTTAATAGTCTGAGAGTCATCGAAGGTAATCAAAAGTTCCTGAGGTCTTTTATTCTTAGGTTGTTGTCGAGGTTTAGGTTGAGTTTTCAATTTAAGCTTAGGTTTTGGTTGAGGTTGAGATTGAACTTGAGGTTGAATCTGAGGTTGAGATTGAGGTTGAGGTGGAGATATAGATTGACCAACATGCTCCACTTGATTAACAACATGATTGAGATCATCTATCTTTGAATCATACACAATTTCCATAGTAGATGGCTGAGCAATGGTATTAGTATAATGCGTAGGTAAAGGATTCATATAGATTTGAAGGTTTTGATTAGGAGGAGAGACATATTTGTTCCCACTACCATCAAGATTATTAATAGATAAGGCATTAGAGTCAATTAAGTCTTGAACCTTATGTTTTAAAGATTAACATCTCTCAGTATCATGACCATTCTGATGATGATATTGACAAAAATATTTTTGATAAAAAGATTTAGATGCAATCATAGTAGGTAAAAGAGGTCGAATAGGAGGTAAAGTACTCATATTAGCAGTTAACAACCTATTCATAATAGCATGTAAAGATTCAAAAAGAGGAGTAAACGTATGATTTAATCAAAAAGTAGTGGATGCAGAAGTGGCATTGTGAGATGCAACAACAGCTTGATTAGAAATTGCATTTTCTTGTTTGTTGATGAAGGGTGGTCCCCTTAATACCACAAACACATAACAGAAACAGAGAAACAACAACAATTTGCAAGAACAAAAAATGGGCTTCTTATTATCTCCCCAAATGTGGAATTATAAATTTTTAGAATTATAATATGCAAGCCACATGGGAATTCCCCTTAGAATATTTTGTAGGACAAAGCCTCGAATCATTAGCCAGATCTCCCAGAACTTCCCTAGACAACACTATGGGCATTCTTTATATAGGCAATTTCCACTGCCCGAGAAGGTTCCATAAATTTAGCCCCAAGGGCTAACCAAACTTAGAATTATTTTATTTTTTATTTTATTACATCATAGTCAGCTCAAAATAACTTTTGAAACCCAAACAGAAATTTTGAAGAAAAATTATTTTCTGCCATTCCAGGTGGCCCGACTTCTGGAGACCATAAATGATCACCTATTGACCTAATTGATTATTATGACCCCAATTCAAAAAGGGCGCGAGGATCTCTACAGTGCCTGACTCATGAAAAATCCAATCAGCTGAAGTTTTGACCTCATCTAGGGCCTCTAAAGCCTTCAAAATTGAGTTTAAAGTTTATGTACCCTGCTGCCAATACCAAAATTTTTCAATATCTTCAAAACTAGACTGGATCTAGAAATGAAACTTTACTGGTAGGCTAATATGACTGAGATGAACCTCCACATGTGAAATCAGAACATTCTAAGATCGTATGACCAACTTACTAAAAATAGAAAGTTTCCATAAATAACAGCTCTGCACAAGATAGACCTTATTGAAAAGCAAACATAAATGTTTTTGGGTGATGCAAGATTGCTCTTACACCTAGGATGCTCCTGTATCAGACACCTGGGGTAATTTGAGAAGTGACCCCATCATGTCTTAGGTATGAAGAGGAAAACCAAGACAATTAACCTCCTCCCTTGTCAGCCATGATGAATCTTCAACAGGTCATCCTTTCCACTTGACCAGATATTCTTCATATGTCCTGTTCCATGTGCTTCTGCCAACACAACTATCCAATATATCTTCAATCTCTTTGGTATCTGAACTAGTTGCTGGAATACTCCATTGTGCTGTTGTGATCTCATCTTCAACACCTCCTTCATGATACTCTATCAAATCTAAAATGTTAAACATTGGTGAAATATTTAGCTCAGTAGGCAACTCAACCTCATAGGCATTTCCTGAATCATACTTCTTCAGTATCTTACATGGCCCAAACTTCTTCATTTTCAGCTTGTTATATGTACCAACTAGAAATAGCTCCTTCCACAAATGAACCATGACTTCATCTCCAACCTGAAATTCCTTATGCATCCTTTTCTCATCTACCTTAGCCTTATACTGCACATTCATCTTGGTAATATGCTTCCTCACCTCCTCATGGATGTTCTTCAAATATTCTACAAAATCCTCAGCTTCAGCACTACTTATCTCTCCTTTATCTATCTTTGTCAACTCAGATGCATTTCTAGGACTACTTCTATATATAATCTGGAATGGTGATTTACCCATTCTCTTATTGACATAATTATTGTATGCAAATTCTGCTTGTGATAAAATCAAATCCCATCCTGTTGGCTTATCTCCAACCAAACATCTCAGCAAATTTCCCAAACTCATATTCACCACCTTTGTCTGTCCATCAATCTGTGGATGATGTGATGAACTAAACTTCAAATTTGTCTTTAACTTCTTCCACAATGTTCGCCAGAAATATCCAACAAACTTAGTGTCTCGATCTGAAACTATGATCTTTGGCAAACCAAGTAGTCTCACTACTTCTCTGAAAAACAATTCTGCTACATGAACAACATCATTAGTCTTCTTACAGGGAATGAAATGTGCCATCTTCAAAAAAATTTCAACCACCACAAAAATTGAATCATGTCCCCACCGAGTCCTTGGTAAACCAAGAACAAAGTCCATACTGATATCCTCCCAAGGTTTCTCTAGTACAGGTAATGGCTAATACAACCCTGTATTCAGCTTCACTCCTTTCACCATTTAACATACTCTGCAACTCTATACAAACTTCTTGACATCTTGGTACAACTGTGGCCAATAATAATTCTCACTAACCAAAGAAAATTTTTTATCATGACCAAAATGTCCACCCAGTCCTCCGCTATGTTTCTCCTTGATGAGATTGTCCCTCATAGAACTTCGTGGAATGCACAATTGACTCCCTCTAAATAGCATATCATCCTGGATGATGAAATCCAACCACTTCATTCTGTCTAGAGTAGCAGGTTCCTTACAAGCTTTCCAAGCTTCACCAAAATCAGGATCCTCTGGCTACAAATTCTTGAGTTCGTTGAACCCAACCACCTCAATCTACATCTCTGTCAACAATAGTTGCCTTCTACTAAAAGCATTTGCAACCCTGTTAGACTTTCCACTCTTGTCTTTCAAAACAAATGTATAACTTTACAAAAACTCAACCCATTTCAAATGCCTTTGATTCAACTTTCCTTGACTATTCAAATATTGCAAAGCTTGATGATCAGTATACAAAACAAACTCCTTAGGAAGAAGATAGTCTCTCCACTTCTTCAATGCTTGAACTATAGCATAAAATTCATGATCATAAACATAATATTTCCTCTTGGCATCATTTAACTTTTCACTGAAATAAGCAATAGGTTTACCTTCTTGGCTCATAACAACTCCTATTGCAGTACCACTAGCATCACAGTCTACTTGAAACATCTTATTAAAATCTAGAAGTGCTAAAATAGGATGTTCTGTAACCTTTTGTTTCAATAGTTTATAACTCTTATCTGCCCCATTAGTCCACTTGAACTCTTTTCTATCCCCTCTCATTGTTTCAATCAAGGGTCCACAAATACTGCTAAAATTTTTGATAATTTTTTTGTAAAAGCTAGCCAAACCATGAAAAGATCTCACCTCAGTAGCACTCCTTGGACTAGGCCATTCAAGGATAGCCTGTACTTTCTCTAGGTCCATTTTTAGACCTTCTGCTGAAACTACAAATCCCAAATACACTAACTCTTTCTTCACAAAACTGCACTTCTTCAAATTTATCAATAATTTCTCTTCTCTCAGCTTCTCAAACACCATACAAATATTCATCATACGCTTTTCCAATGTCTTACTAAAGATCAAAATATCATCTAGGTAAACAATGACAAACTTACCTATAAGTTCTTTCTGAACCTCGTTCATGAGTCACATGAAAGTGCTCGGTGCATTGGTTAGCCCAAATGGCATGACTAACCACTCATATAGTCCTTCCTTTGTCTTGAAAGTAGTCTTCCATTCATCCCCTTCTCTAATTTGAATATGATGATATCCACTCTTCAGATCTATCTTTGAGAAATACATAGCTCCACTCAAACAGTCCATAATATCATCCATTCATGGAAATGGAAACCTGTACTTAATTGTGATCTTGTTTATTGCCCTGGAGTTTGTACACATCCTCCATTATCCATTCTTCTTTGGTGCTAATACCACTGGTACAACACATGGACTCAGGCTCTCCCGAATCAACCCCTTCTGTAACAACTCATGTACTTATCTATTCAACTCTTCACTTTCTATTGGTGTCATTTTGTGTGCTACCTTATTTGGCAAACTAGCTCCTAGAATCAGGTCCATCTGATGACTGATCTTCCTTACTGGTGGTAATCCATCAGGTACATTATTAGATACAATATCTTAAAACTCATTCAACAAATCTACAACTTCTATAGGTACATCTTCTACTTCCTCTTTACCAGCTTTTGGAATTAAAGAAAAACACACATGCTCATGCCTCATACCATCTAGGAATTTTCTTTCATCAACAAAAGTTATTCTTGCACTACCACATACCTTTTCTTCTATGTCATTCAATGGTTTTAGCTTATTTCGCACTCCATCCTTTGTCAGGGAATAGGTATTCACATGACCATCATGTACAACACATATGTCAAACTGCCATGGTCTACCTAACAACATATGACATGCATCCATAGATATGATATCACATAGTACCTCATCATGGTATCTACCAATCTTGAACTTCACTAGGAATTATTCATTGACCATGACCTTGTGGTCATCCTGCACCCAAGCAATTCGGTATGGATGTGGGTGTTTCTGTCTCTTGAGCTTCAACTTTGTCACCATCTCTTCTAACACTAAATTGTCAGTGCTTCCACTATCAATAATGACATCACAACACTTACCCTCATACTTGCATCTAGTACAAAATAGGCTCCTCCTTTGCTCAGGTTCATTCTCCCCACTCAGCAAGACTCTTTTGTTAATCAACGTCTCTCCTCTTTCAGCATCTTTAGAATTTGATGATCTAGCATCTTCATCTACATGTGCAACTCTGGTCTGGCCTTTGTTTCTCCTATTTTTTCTTCCTTGGTGTTGAGGACATTCAAATGCCCTATGACCTTCTTCTCCATAGTGAAAACATGTTCCACGGAAGCCTCCTCTTCCAGATCCTTTTCCTCTTCCTCTTCCTCTCTGATCTCTATTACTTTGATCCTAGAAGTGATTGGAGTTATTTCCTCTCTAATTCTGACTGCTACTGACCTCATCCTTCTTTTTCAGATCTTCATTTCAGCCTCCATAGGACCATCCACCAGATCGTCCACCGTGCCCTCTTCCATTTTGTCTTCTCTCAAACTTCTTGTTCAGATTTTTCTCTACTTTTAAGGAAAACTGGTATGCCTCTTCAATACTATTCATTCGAACCATATTCAGCTCCTCCTGAATGCTTGGCCTCAACCCATTAAAGTAACGGGTGACTTTCTCCTTATCAGCTTTTGCATGGCCTATTTTGATGAGGAGTCAATAGAACTCCTCTGTATACTCCTAAACAAATCTTCCTACTTGCTTCAAACTTTGCATCTTCTTCAGTAGGTCAAACTCATAATCAACAGGAATGAACTATCACTTTAATTTATCCACCATTCAATCCCATCTTGTGATTTTATCCTTTCCTTTTTAATTTCACTCCAATTGAATTTCCTGCCACCAGATCTTCGCATGACCCTTCAGTCTGGCCTTCACAAATTTGACCTTATCAGGATCCTCAATATCTTCATACTCAAAATATTCTTCACATTCATTGATCCAATCGATCAATTCTTCTAGGTTAAGATTTCTTGAAAATGTAGGAACCTCAATCTTAGGTCTTTTCCCAATCTTGGAAATGGCCCAAAAAAGTCTTTCTTCCTCTTGATTCAAAATTTCACCTTCTCCTTCTTGATCAGAATTTCTTTCTCCCTCGGCTTCTTCCTCACTTTCATCTCTAACATTAAGATTCATTCCTTTGTGAATATCCTCTTACAATGCTCGCACTTGTCTCTGTAGTGCTCTAACCTCAGGTGTTACAACACCAGCTCTTTTTCCATGTTCCCTTTATGGAGGCATTTTTGCGTTGCTCACTAAAACCCTAACCACAGTCCTAGTGAAAAATGCCTCACAGTTGATGATCTGTTTACACACTCAAGAACTCCTGCTCTGATACCACTTGATGAAGGTTGCTCCCCTTAATACCACAAACACATAACAGAAACAAAGAAACAACAATAATTTGCAAGAACTAAAAATGGGCTTCTTATTATCTCCACAAATGTGGAATTACAAATTTTCATAATTACAATATGCAAACCACATGGGAATTCCCCTTACAATATTTAGTAAGACAAAGCCTCGAATCATTACCTAGATCTCCCAGAACTACCTTAGACAACACTACGGGCCTTCTTTGTATAGGCAATTTCCACCTCCCAAGAAGGTTTCAGAAATTTAGCCCTAAGGGCCGACCAAACTTAGAATTATTTTATTTTTTATTTTATTACATCATAGCTGGCTCAAAATAAATTTTGAAACCAGAACAAAAATTTTGAAGAAAAATTATTTTTCACCATTTCAGGTGGCCCGACTTCCGGAGACCATAAGTCGTCACTTATTGATCTGATTGACTATTATGACCCCAATTCAAAAAGGGTGCAAGGAGCTCTACAATACCTAACTCATGCAAGCTCTAGTCAAATGAAGTTTTGACCTCATCCGGGGCCTCTAAAGCCTTCAAAACTGAGTTCAAAATTTTTGTACCCTGCTGCCAATACCGAAAATTTTCAATATCTTCAAAACTAGACTAGATCTAGCAATGAAACTTTACTGGTAGGATGATATGACTGAGATGAACCTCCACATGTGAAATTAGAACATTTTGAGATTGTATGACCAACTTACTAAAAATAGCAAGTTTCCATAAATAGTAGCTCTGCACAAGATAGCCCTTATTGAAAAGCAAACAAAAATGTTTTTGGGTGATGCAAGATTGCTCTTACACCCAGGATGCTCCTGCATCATTTTTTTATCTTGACATAGTTGTTGAATTTTTTAAATTTGTTTGGATTAGGAGCAACATCACTCTTATCAACTGGAACAGGAGCCATTGGAGTGTTGCTCTCAAATTGACTCACTTGTAATTGATAATGATGAAGCACTGCACAAAGTTGTTGAAAAGAGGCAAATTTAGTAAGCAAAATCTTATCTCTAATATCCTTTTGCAAATTTAAAGTAAACATACGTTGAATATCAATATCAGGAACAAGATAGGAAATCTGAGCATGCAAATGCTTAAATCTACCAATAAATTTAGTTAATTATTATTTAGCACTTTTTTTACAATGCATCAAATCAATCAAAGACACTTGTGGGCCAATGTTGTTTTGAAATTGTTGCATAAAGGCATTGGCCATTTTTGGAAAGGAATCAATAGAATAAGGAGGCAAGGAACAATACCATTGTAAGGCCTTGTCACAGAAGGTTCTAGCAAATAGTTTCACTAAAATCCTATCGTCATGAGCATAATCACTACAAAGGATTTGGAATGTTTTAACATGATGAACGGGATCTCCTTTTCCATTATAATTCTCAAGATGAGGCATATCGACTTGCTCAGGAATAGGAGTAGGAATAATATCCAAGGACAAAGGGCTTCCCATGTCACATGTAGGAATACTAAACTTGTTTTGAGTTAAGTAAGCAAGTTTTTGTTGTAAGGATGACATAGTTTTAGCCAAACTGATGATTGTTGAATAATTAGAGGAAATAGGAGGAATATCAACATTAGAAACACTAGTAAAGTGTAAGAAGCTGTAGGAATAGAAGACACAACTAGAGGAACACTAGGATCTACAGTTGGAAGCGGATTGGAATAAGTAAAAGGAACATTATGATATGAAGGTTGTGATGTAGGAAGGGACATAAGAGGAACACTTATAGGAACAAAGGGAACCATCACAATCACCAAAGAAGGAGTATAGGTAGGAATACTAGGTAAAGGATTAGAAGAGGGTTCGACACTAGTGATAGGAGGAATCAACCCCAAATCTTGAGCTTCTTGAGCTAAAGGTTTAACATTTGAATGCATGAGGTGAGTAATACCACGCAAGAGGTTAACACCTTGATCACTATCACAAAGAACTTTCTTAAGAGCCTCTATAGCTTGAATAGAATCTTGATTATGGTTCTCTTGAATAAGCCAATTACCCATTTTATCAAGTTCAGTTGAAAGTTTTTGAACTTGTTCAAGAGGAACTCTTAAAGCATCATCCTCATCATGAGATGAGTGAGAAAAGTTTTGCTCCATTATAAGTTTGGAATCATGAAGATTCAAATTATCATCTGGGATCCTAAGGGAAGGAGAGGAAGATTTAGGATCAAAGGCACCCATGAGTCTACAACTTCTTCTAATTGGAATGTTATAAGTAGGACTAATAGTAGTAAAGCTCATAAACCAATGCAATGCAAATGAACTAAACTAAGACCACATAAAAGCATGAATTTTTTTGTATTTTTGAAATCTAATTAGCATGCAAGATTTAACATAAAAGAGAAATCTTATACCAAAAGATAATATAATATCTAACACCAAAAAGAAAGAGAGTAAGCTAGTCAGGTTCACCAAAATGAATAAGAGAAGGTGAACACACAAGGTAATACAAAGTGAGATCTAACACCAAAAAGAAAGAGTTGTCTATCGCGGGTTCACCAAAATGAATAAGATGAAATGGTGTTCATCTTATTAATGTATGGGGGAAATATGAGATCCACTTCTAAATCAAAATTCCCAAAGGAGAGATCCAAATTGATCAACCAAAAGGTTAATGCACAATCGAATCAATCTATGGAGAATATGAATGAGGGAGAAAACCTTATATTTCCCTATAATGGAATTGTGCTTGGAATCTAAAATAATTGAAAGGAAAATACTAACCTCAAAATAGGGTAGATCTGGAAAATGTTGATTTATGATGTCTGTGTGCAGTTTTGGGCAATTCTGCAACCTGTTTCGGACTGGAAATGCCGAGAAAAAGAAAACCCAGAAAACTTTTATCTTTCTGATAGCAGGTAGTCTTTGACCCCGATAAAAGGTCAAAGGCTACATTAATATTCTGAAGGTCGACTTTGACTTTGTTTGTAGATCTCAAAAGTTTTCTAAAAAGGGTATCCAAATCTAAGCTCAAATCCATAATTTCGTACCTGTACCTACAAGAAAAAGAGGGTTTTTTTGTTTGTATGGGGGGTTTTCCTTGGTCAAACCCCAATTTAGGAATTAACTTTGAAATTGAATTGAAATTGTAATGTGCATAAACAAAGTAAATGAAACAATTCACCTTGCTTATGTTGAAGTCCTTGTAGAGGATTCGAATCCTCAAATCCACAAGTAGGAATGCTCCAATGGATGTAGAATGAATGTAGGATGTCTCAAATCAATGGCATTTTATCTTCAACACCAATCTTGAATGGATCTTTACATAAGAATTAACTTGGAAGAATGTGGAAGGATGGATCTTCAAGGGGGCTCCAAAGAGATTGAATTCTTCAATGGCTAACAATGGATCTCCTTGATGAATGAATTCTTGAACACTTGAATTCTTGAATTCATTTGCTTGCACTTGAGAGCTTGCTCATGAAATTGCTTGAGATAAGATATGAAAATGAGAGAGGAAGGCCTCCTTTTATAGTGAACTAGGGCACAAACCTCTAGAGAAGGCTGACATTGGGGAATTAAATCTCAATTAACCTTAACCCCTAAAAATGGACCCATATTAAATTCAATTTAAGGATTTACCATTCCAAAACCTGAAATGGCCGACCCAGAGGCGGGAAAAAGAATCTTTCTAAAACCCAATACTTACAAATTAGAAAATCTTGAAATTTGAAATGTGGGTCAAGGATGAGGTAGACTTTGCCCTAGGTTAGAGTCAAGGTCGACCCTGACCTAAGTTAGTGTCAAGGTCAAATTTGACCCTCAAGGTCGACTTTGACCTTGAGGTAAAAAACCTCAGGACCTCAACCCAAAATGCGGACATGAAGTGGAAAACAAGTGCAGAAGGAATCAGAATGGGGTGGAAAAGCCAAATACATGCAAAGACCTAATCAAGGTGCTTAACATGACCCCAGACCACTCACTCAGATGGCTAAATGCTATTATCATGGAAGTGCTTCTATTTTAAGACAATACATCAATAAACTTCACTCAAATTCAAATACGTACAAGGGCATAAAAGGATAAGGTGCATATACAAAAATTAAATTAGTCTAAGAAATAGAATGCGTACATGTATACATAAACATCAATGCATATACATAAAGAACCTACTCTTAGCATAATAACTGAAGGGTATAGTACATACATCTGAAGACTAATGAATCTCTATAAAGAGCCCTCAATGTTAAAGTACTCTAAATATAGAGGAAGCTCACCACCTATACACCGGTCCCTAGTAGTGGTAAAGTATTGAAACTCCTCCCTGTCACATGGAACCCTAAGGCCCACCCCACCGTTCTCATGGAGATAGCAACTTGGCCATAAACATGAAGAAAATACACAAGTAGGGAGTGGCCAACACACACGCCAAGCAAATGCCAAACTCATAACAAATATGTAATAATCCAAAGTAGGTACATAAAGCATGATACAATAAACATGGAGATCAATTGACATGTAAACCAACATCAAATCTCAATCATATAAGCACATGTCCCAAAATCATCAAGGTGATACTCAACACTACGAGACCTAGATATGAGAGTAGTAACCATAAGGAGTATCTATGTCTACATGGATCAATACTACAAATATGGGGTTGTATCATCTACACTTAACTCTTAGATCACCCATGATGATCAAGGATTCAATTGATCTCCACCATCTATGCATTCTACTCATAGATAACCTATAGTACCCGGGGATTCAATGATATATCACCATCTACGTTCACACTTGGGTCACACATGACATTTGGATATTTGATGAGATACACAATCCATTTAATATTGTTTAATGTTTTATACCCAATATGTTTTATTATAATATTCACTTTTTTTAGGAACTCCTTGATGTAGTCTATGAGACCACTTACTAGTCGGGGTCTACGTAAGGAGCTACTCCCCATGACTACTCAATGTACCTAGTCCTATTACTCAACATCATAGGACAAAGACCAACAAAATAATTTCAACTCAATCTATGCGAGGACAAAAATAACTCTTTGTCAACTTGGCTATCCAAGGATGGTAATAGAGACCCCGTCCACTCATTTACATGAGGATGGAAAAAGAAGCATCATCGCCATGGTCTACACCAATGTCATAATCAAAAGTATCAAGGCATAAGGAATATTTTAAGAACAACTCTCAAAGGTCGAAATAACCAAAAATCCATTCTCCAACAGATTTTGGTAAGAAGTCAAAATCAACCATTCTAATTCAACGAGGCATATTCAAATTGCAATAAAAACTAACCAGAATGTTCTATATTCATTCCATTTTAGCAATTGTGAAGTAGGTATGGGATAATTGTTGGCATTAAGCATGATTGTCATTAGTGACAACACTTATTCTGAATAGTGCATACCGAGAAGAGCAGAGCTTACAGAGCAGAACAGAGCTTATCGAGCAGAGCATACCAAGCAGAATAGTGCATATCGAGCAGAACAAAGCATACCGAGTAGAATAGTGCATACTGAGCTTGCAAAGTTTCACAGTGTTTACCGAGTGCTGCACGGTTAAACAGGAAATTCAATTTCTACTGAGTAACACTATATCTACCAAGTCTCTAGTATTTACCGAGTTCGAAACTATGACCGAGTGGTTAGTATGGACCAAGCCTCCACTTCTACCGAGTGCATGATGATGCTGAGTAACGCAGTGGACACCGAGTCTCAGAAAGTCACCGAGTTAGTTTGCAGTAACCGTGTAACTATATTTGGGCTGACTCAGTAATACTTGTATTTACTTGTTTAAGAGCTGACTTTGTAATTGTTTTGCAATTGACTTAGATTGATATATAAACAATGTTTTATGTCATATCCAAAAAAAAGAAATATAGAGAAGTATGAAAAAGAGAGAAAGGCAGAGATAAGAAAATTACAAAGGGCTACAACAGTATAAGAAGTAGAAAAGATCTATCCATCACAGAAGGTGATCAGTACATCAAAGAATCTCAATCAGCAAGTACAATTGCAAGTAAGAGATCTACTGTTTCATCCTAACAGGTGAATCAGCTTGAAATCCTTTAATCGGGTAGACTTAACAGTCTTTGTAAAATCTCTTAACCGAGTGCATACTTCATTGTATGTTTTTAAATCCTCTAACAAGGTGGACCTAGCAGTCCTTATTGCTCCTAATAGGGAAGATCATCAGAAGTGATCATTGTAAGCCTTAACCAGCAAACTTTATACTGCAGTATTGAAGTTTTGTGGGTATCATCCCCACCCCAGTTTTACTTTCTACTTGGAAGGTTTCTGGGTCACCAAATCTCTGTGTTCAAAGTGTTATGAATGTTTTATTCTTTCTGTTACTCATGCATGTAGTTAGATTATCAATCTAATATTATTAAGATCTGAATCTGTTAAAAGTTTTGAAGTTACTGATTCACCCCTCCCCTCTTAGTAACCTAAATAGTCTTGAATATTTCCAAAAATTGGTATCAGAGCTCAGTGGTTCTCAGAATAAAGTTTGATAGCTTGAGAAAAGATTCAGGACAATGGAGATATTCAGACTGAACAAAGTAATTGAGAATGAAAAGCTAGATCTGGAAATGGCCATAACTCAACTCAAAGAAGCAAGAGAGCATCTTTCCCTTTCCCTAAAAAGAAGGAAGGAACTTGCAAATCAAATCAATGACCACCAGTATGTTGAAGAAAAGATTGAAGACTTTTTCCCTTCAAGCAGCTCAGATGAAGCAAACAATGCAATCAAAGAACTTCTAGAAAAGAGTGGATCTCTGCAAGAAGAAGTGAGAAAATTGAAAAGAGAACAGGAAATTCAGTCAACAAGATTCTGTGAAGTCTTGGAACAA
This sequence comes from Chamaecyparis obtusa, assembly GCA_027943335.1. Lineage (NCBI taxonomy): Eukaryota > Viridiplantae > Streptophyta > Pinopsida > Cupressales > Cupressaceae > Chamaecyparis > Chamaecyparis obtusa. Next base: position 424,829 of record BSBK01003191.1, read on the forward strand.
AGAAACAAGATGAAAGATGAAATAGATGGAAAGAACAATGAAATCCAGAATAAAACCCTTCAGCTAGAAAACCTTATTGATCAAATCTCCAATGCAAATGAAGAAATCTTGACTCTGAGATCAGAAAATGAAAATATGAGAGAAGAGCTGAGATCTGAAAAGCAAATCAATTTAAGAGTGATGAGTGACCTAGATGCTGAAAAGAAAATCAATGAGAGAATGTTGAAATCTCAAGAAGATATGAATCAAGTGTATGAACAAAACCTTCATAGGCAAAAAGGAAAAGCAGGACTTGGATAAAGAGGAAGGTGAATCCTCCAAACAAGGTACTCAAAAGAATCAAAAACCTACCTGTAATCACTGTGGCAAAATTGGTCATACTTCAAACAAATGTTGGAGCAATGGAAAAGAAAAATTCAATGGAAAATGCTACAATTGCAATCAGCTTGGTCATAAAGCAAATGAATGCAAGGAGAAACCAAGATTTGAAGGCAAATGTCACAAATGTAGCAAACAAGGTCATAAGGCATTAGAATGCAGAACTAAAACACCCAATCCAGCGGAACAAATTATTAAAGCAATGTTTGGTTGGGATTACAACACTTGGTGTAGATGTCATTACTGTGGAGAATATGGACACATTGGCATGAATTGTGTAAGGCACCACTTGAGAAAAAGGGATTCTACCATAAGATGTTATAATTGCACTAAGTTTGGTCACATAGCTAAAAACTGCATGAATTTAGGCAAAGTTGAAGATGAAAATAAAGTAAAAGCAAATAGCATTGGGAAGCAAATGAGACAAAAGTGGATTCCTAAACCTACCGAGAAAACCAATCCTGAAGTCACTCATGAAGGGAGTGGCTCTATGAACTCTAACTAGTCTCCAAGAAAGCACTAGAACTGTATCTTCATAGATATATTCTAGAACAGTTCCTGAACTGAAAGGAAGACAGATCCAAATCAGTATGCAAGATACAACAGGATCACAAGAAGGTCGGTATTAGTTACCACCGAGCAAGGTCGGGAGTAACCTAACTTCATTTGGTTAACGAGTAAGGTTGGAGAAGTATGAATTCATATGATCACCGAGTTGTGGAGTCTTCACCAAGAAATTAATTCATAGTGGATGACAGCCTTTCTAGTTCAATACCCTAATTCATACTGAGCATTAATGACAAAGTTTTAACAAAAGGAGTGAAATCAAGTTCACTATTCACCGCGAACTTTAGCATATTGAAAGCAGAAAAGTCTCCTAGTGCAATCAAGCGTTTCAAAGCATATTTCAGCAAGATATTCTCTTTCCTTGAAGAATTTATTGTGTTCACCGAGCTACCATGGCATCATCCAGCGCTAAAGTGAAGAAAGGTTCAGAAATGTTAGTTCATGGAGAATGGAAAGCACCAGATTTCAAACTCGTACCCGTAGTTGCCAGAACCCTAGACCCGAGTGGAGCTCAATCTTGGATCCCTCCTAAGGTACTCCTTATTAATGATATTCGCAGTCATTTTAAGTGTACAATTCAAGAGCTTGGAACCCTAGAGATAGATACTATTCATGAGGAACTGTGTGTCGATGGTGTTCTCAAACCGGAGCATCAACATTTGGAAGATAAGGGTTTAGTTCACATCACACACTTGCCTCAGAGCTTTTAGATAAAATGGGTCAGATATATCCTCAGTCAAGTACATGAAGGTAAAATATGGCTTCAGCAACTAGTAGAGATTACGAAGAAGATGATTCAATGAATCACTAGTCTTCCCATGCTCGATAAGGAAAAATCTACAAAAACCCTATGTCGGTCAGAATTGGAAGAGAAAACCCTAGCCAAGTGGGATAGTAGAGGTATGAAGATAAGCAGCATTACTGATGTAGAATTGAAGTTTGGTATACATATCATAGCTCACAAGATATACAGTTCAAGTCGGCAGAACAGTGTTTCATGTGAAGCAGTTGACCTAGCGTATAAAATTGTAAAGAACAATCTGTCATTTGACCTAGCAGATCTTTTGTTGAAACAGTTCAACAAGAACATGGAGAGCATCCAAACCTCAAAGAACAATCCATGTAAGTTTGGCTCACTATTGGTTTGTTTATTTTTCTATGCTCAAAAGTTTTTCCCATCAAAAGGCACAGTAGTATGGAGAAAAGATGTGTTGGTTCTTTATCAGATGAATGAATACATTTCAGAAATGGGTGACTTGAAAGCATAATGGATAACTATTTTGAATCATTTAAAGAGGAAATGAACAATAGATTCTGGATTCCACAGAAATTGGTGGAAGATTACCAAGATCATATTTTTTTCATGGTGGATTGTGATAATCTGCATATACAGGCAGCAAAACTAAGGATTGTACATGTGAAACCTCTTCCCTATGAGGTGAATATTGATGAAACCAAGAATATTATTGAAGCCCTAATTAATCAACCTATTAATCCAAAGGCACCATATTTTGGGACATATGAAGAAGCTAAGGAGAGAATTGAGCTTAGTATAAAGCTTCCACAGGCGGTTAACAAAGGAAGAAAGAGGATGGCCAAAATACAAGCTAGCACACCTCTAATGTCAACCGAGGGAAAAGGAGAGGACTTTGAAGAAGAAGAGAAAAAGGATGAGGAGGAAGAAGAATATGTACCAATAAAGAAGAAAGGAAAAGTAATTATCACCAAGGCACCCAAGCAATCCTCTGCAGTATTTACAAGAAGGAGTGCAAGAGGCAAGGCAGGAAAAGACCGTGAAGAAATAGTACTCAAAAGGCCTCCTCCATTAAAAGAAAATATCAAGAATTTGAGAGAAGGATCTGGAATTGCAAACTTCAAATCTCTCAAATATGAAATCAGATCTGAGGAAGAGTAGCAGGAAATTGAAGATGATGTTATTGAGAAAATGGGAAAGTGGAAATACTCACCTGAAGAGATAGCTTCTCAAATCCCAGGAATTCTGCTAAATAAAATTAAGTTGAGATGGTCCAATGCAAGGCAAACTGTCAAGGACATCTATGCTCAAACCTTGAGGCAATTGATGCCAAGTTTGAAAAATGCTGAAATTAATAAGGCATTGATAGATAATGAAAATAAGATGACACTCAAATTCAACAGTTGTTTGATTTTGATCAAAGATATTGAGTCGGTTGTGAAGAGTGCCACTGCCACATGGAAAAACATCTATAAACTTCACAAACTGAGTACTGAAACTGTGATAATAAAAGATATTGAAGATGACAGTGATGAATAGGAAGAAGATACCGAGGTAGACAAGAAAAGTGATGAGGAAGATAATATTGTTCGAATAGCTGCAGAAGTCATTGCCTCACTCCTCACTCTCCAGAAAAAGTTGCTACACCTAGCCCAAAGATAACTTCAAGTATGATTGTGACAACTTCCTCAGATACATCAAATGTCCAATCATCACTAGCACAGCTCAATGTATCATCGACATAAATGACTACCACCTCTTTTACCGAGTTGCAGTCTCCTGTATCTACTTCAGTACCTACTTCCATATCAAGTTTTCCAGCAGTAAGTACTTTAGCTTTGGATACTTCAGTAAGTATTTCAGTTTTTGATTCTACAATTGTGAATACTTTAGTTTTGAGCCCATCAAGTATTCCAGTCGGTAGTTTATCATTTTGCATAGCTAGTCCTACAATGTCTACAATAACTTCTACAAAGGCATTAAGTGCAATAACAGTTGATCCTAAGGCTCAGCCGAGTACAAGATTTTTGAGTAAGAATATAGAAGAGGATATAGACTTAGATGAGGAGATAGAGATTCCAAAATTAGACTTTGCAAATCTTTCAACAGACCAAATGCAAAACATTGGTGAACTCCTCCAGAAGAAAGCAAAGCAGAAGAAACTAAAAGAAAGGGACAAGGAATATAAAATTATTGAGGATGCAAAGGATATTTTGTCAGAAGCATTAGGTATTAAAGTTGATTCCTCTCAACATATTTTGTTACAATTAGCTGAGGCAGTGAACAAGTTCAATGAGGATTCCTCTGGGTCAGAAAAGATTCTTGAGAAAGCCGAGAAGAAGTTTGACAATAAAGTGCTTGAGCATGTTGCTCAGCATATAGCTATTAATCAGGCAGAATTATCTTCAGTTTTGACAAATATTGAGTCCTCCTATTCCAATGTTACCTCACTTTTTGCTAAGCTATGTAATGTTACTGAGTTCACTAAGGAAGTCAAGGATAAATTGAATAAGATTGATGAGGATCTGAAGGACAGTGTACAAAAGTTGCAACTTGAACCTAGTTCAAGCTCTGCACATCATATGAAAATCACATTCCTATCAAATAGGCAGTCGGAATTATTAAAAGAGGACACAAAGATCCGGTCAACATTGCTAGATATTCAGAACATGATCCTTCCCATCATGGACATAATTCAAAAGCACATTGTTCACTCAAAAGCATTACTCCATGACAATCAATTTTCCATTGCAGATCACATGATTGAACTCTCTGCAGAAGTCCAAATTGCACTCCAAACATGTAAGATTCTACAAGAGAATTGGGACAGAACTCTGGCACTAATCATAAAGGTACATTCTAATTTTCTTTCACATTTTGGATTCTCCCTGTAAAATACTTGTATATACACCTGTGGCATTATTGTCAAAAAAGGGGGAGAAAATGTATAGAAGAAAGTGTATAAGATTAAGGCATGAAATACGAAAGGGGGAGAAAGTACTCTATTTAAGGGAGTCATGAAATGTATAAACAACAATTTGACAAAGATAAATTTTGAAAAATCTAAAATAGATTCAGCATGATTCTTGTATATAAGTTTTGGCAATAAGTGTTTTTGTCACTAATGCCAAAGGGGAAGATTGTTGGCATTAAGCATGATTGTCATTAGTGAAAACACTTATTCTGAACAGTGCATATTGAGCAGAGTAGAGCTTACCCAGTAGAACAGAGCTTACCGAGCAAGAGTGTACCGAGCAGAACAGTGCATACCAAGCAGAACAGAGCATACCGAGCAGAACAGTGCATACCGAGCTCGCAAAGTTTCACAGTGTTTACCGAGTGCTGCACGGTTAAACAGGAAATTCAGTTTCTACTGAGTAACACTGTATCTATCGAGTCTCTAGTATTTACCGAGTTTGAAACTATGATCGAGTGGTTAGTATGGACCAAGCCTCCACTTCTACCGAGTGCATGATGATGCCGAGTAACGCAGTGGACGCCGAGTATCAGAAAGTCACTGAGTTAGTTTGTAGTAACTGTGTAACTATATTTGGGCCAACTTAGTAATACTTGTATTTACTTTTTGAAGAGCCGACTTTGTAATTGTTTTGCAATTGACTTAGATTGATATATAAACAATGTTTTATGTCATATCCAAAAAAAAGAAATATAGAGAAGTATGAAAAAGAGAGAAAGGCAGAGATAAGCGAATTACAAAGGGCTACAGCAGTATAAGAAGTAGAAAAGATCTATCCATCACAGAAGGTGATCAGTACATCAAAGAATCTCAATCAGCAAGTACAATTGCAAGTAAGAGATCTACTATTTCATCCTAACAGGTGAATCAGCTTGAAATCCTTTAACCGGGTAGACTTAACAGTCTTTGTAAAATCTCTTAACTGAGTGCATACTTCATTGTATGTTTGTAAATCCTCTAACAAGGTGGACCTAGCAGTCCTTATTGCTCCTAACAGGGTAGATCATCAGAAGTGATCATTGTAAGCCTTAACCGGCAAACTTTATACTGTAGTATTGAAGTTTTGTGGGTATCATCCCCACCCCAATTTTACTTTCTACTTGGAAGGTTTCTGGGTCACCAAATCTCTGTGTTCAAAGTTTTATGAATGTTTTATTCTTTTTGTTACTCATGCATGCAGTCAGATTATCAATCTAATATTATTAAGATCTGAATCTATTAAAAGTTTTGAAGTTACTGATTCACCCCTCCCCTCTCAGTAACCTAGATAGTCTTGAATATTTCTGACAATAATAATAATAATGCCCACTCATTCATTCCCACCAATTCTTGGATGAAATCTAGATGACACGTAAAATGAGAAAAAAATATAAAAACACCTAAAATTCAAACTTCTCAAAAATCAATGAAATTAAAACCCAATTCCTATTTTATGCCCAAACTTTTAAAAATAAAATAAAATTTAATTTTTGGACCCACATGAAAAATTTGGCATAACAAGGCAAAAAATTCAAACTAAAACCTCATATGCTCATACAAACCTAATCGGGTGAAATAGACTGAAAGAAATGTGCCGAAAAAACTTATTAACATCCCACAAAGCAAAAGAAAATAAAAATAAACTAAAACAGATAAGGGATACATAAAATCACTAGAGCCCTACCTCTCACACAAGTTGTGGTCATTGAAATTGACAAAATAAATAAAAAGCACAACAAAAATGTGAATGGCTCCATAGGAACTGAAGCAATTACGATATAGTTCCAATGAGCCGCTACCCACGATGATTCAACACCTAGATCAAATCCAAAAAGAAAAATAGTGATTTTATCCACACAAATTTGGAGCAAAATCGCCAAATTTAGACTTCATAAGTGAGGAATGATTTCTAATTCCTCCAATATAAGTCACTTTTTCATAAAAGGACTTCTAAAATATTTCACTTAACTCAACTAAAAAACTATAGACTTTTCCCAAGTCACCCAAATTTAATACTAAACAAATAGAATCTAATTGCAACAAATTAATCAGAAACAAAAATTAAATTAAATCCCCCCAATAATTAAAATCACATTTAAATTAAATCCTTTTGCAATAATTGTGAGAACTCTAATGCATAAACAATCACTAGTTTCAACACAAATGCAGTATGAATATGGTTTTACCAACACGTACCAAGGGTATAAACATAATATAATCAAATTCATTGTTGATATAGGGAAAACATTGGCTTAGTATGCATGGCCAAAGATACTATCTCATGTTATCACTAGCAAGGACATAGGCACACACTCAATTCTTGTAGCTTAGGATGAATGTCTCTAGTACCTATTCATTGAAACAAGAAAACATCAAGTACAGCTTCTCACAATATACAAATATCCAAGGCATATATAATATCAATGAAAATGACTAATGGAATGCTGACACTCTCGTGATATAATCAGACATAAAGAATGTCATAGAACTGGTCGTCACATATGCTACTCTTCAGTGTACATATAAGTTGAATAAACATTGCATTTACTAAACATTTCATAAAAATGTGAGCATAAATCATTGAAGGTAAATAACTGATATGCCCATAGCATAAAGGAACAATAATCAAGGAGTACAATACCACCATCCTAATAATCATAAATCAATAGTCTCAAATTCCAAAATAAATGAGATATCATCATAAGGCATCATGTCATATCACTAACATCATCATGCAGATATGATCAAACTGAAATGGAAACATAGTCCAACATCTAACAACTATGCTACTGGTAAATCCAAAATAAAGTATTGTTATCGATGCATCACATCATGTAGATAATCAAATAAGAATAACTAGAGTGTCTCTTAGATCAAAATAACCATAGAACATAATACAAACATGCGAGGCACTACATCCTCCCCCTCTAGGCTTAGGCTTACTCCTAGAAGCCTGCAAAATGATAAGGGTATAAAAATATCAATTGCAAAGCATCCTCCCATGTGGTAGAAGTCTCATCACTTAGGTCCCATTGGACCCTTAACTACTATATGTCTTGATCCCTAAGGGTCAACCTCCAATTTTGAATAATATGGATGGGCTCCAAATAAATTTTCTCATCCTCTACCTGTAAAGCACCCTAATCAAGAACATGGGTCACATCCGGAATATACTATCTCAACATAGAAACATGGAAAACATCATGGATGTGTTATAGGCTAGGTGAAAATTCCAAGCAATAGGAAACATGACCAATCCTCTCAAGGATCTCGAAGGGTCCAAAAAAATGTGGTGCTAACTTAGAGCCTTTCCCATAACGAATGGGATTCTTTTGCAGATGAACTTGCAAAAACACATGGTCACCAACTAAGAAAAAATGGTCAAGGCTATGTGCATCAGCATACTTCTTATGTCTATCCTGAACAATAACCAAATTCTCTCTAATACGAACCACCTGCTCCTCCATATCCTACAACATCTCAGGACCCAAAACTACTTGGTCCTCTAACGGATCCCAACTCAGCAGTGTATTACATGGTCATCCATACAAGGAATGGAAAGGTGGCATGCCAAGAGAAATATGGTGCCCATTTTTATATGAAAACATAACCAAGTACAAATATTCCTCCCACCTCATTTGTTGATCCATCACATACATGCAAAGCATGTCCTCACGAACCTGATTCACCCACTATGTATGACTATTGATCTCATGGGGATAAGTTAAACTAAAATTGATTTTCTTGCCTAATGCATGTTGGAGATATGTCCACAGTGTGGAAGCAAACACTGGATCTCTATGCAAAATAACCCTATGAGGTATCCCATAGAACTAAAGTATATCCTGCATGAACACATGTGCTATTGAAAAAAATGTATACGAAGTCCTCATGGGTGAAAATTAAGCTACCTTGGATAACTTCTCCACTATAACCATAATAGCATCATGAAAAAATCAAGGCATAAGAGTCCTAATAATAAAATTAATAGATATAGTATCCAACTTCCATTCAAGAATGGAATGTGGCTGCAAAATACTTGTCAAATGTGGATGCTTTTCCTTCACTCTCTAACACTTGAAACATCGAGAAAAAAAACTGAAAACATCTCATCTCATCCCTTCCCAAAAGTACAACTATATAAGGCTAACATGTATCTTCTTAATGCCAGGATGAGCAAAATATGGTGCATGATGTGCCTTTGACAAAACCAATGAATGAAGATCACCTAACATAGCCACATAAATGCACCCATAGTACCCCAAAATTCCATTTGACTCCAATGAGTAGCCTGAAAAACACCTTACAAGGGTACTTCTAGACTCAATCTCTTCTCTAACCTCCTGATACTACATATCACTAGGAAATGCCTCTAGGATACAACCATGAAAATCCACTCCAAGTGATAAAACAAAGATCTCATACCTTCTTCTACTCAAGGCATCCACAACAACATTCTCTTTCCCCTTGATGTAATGAACATCAAAATCATACTCACAGAAAAACTTTGTCCAATGAAGTTGTCATGCATTTAGTTTTAGCTCAGAAAAGAGATACTGCAAGCTATGATGATCACTATGTAGCTAAAACATGTGTCCCAAAAGAAAATATCTCCAGAGCACAAGCACATGCACAACCACTTCTAACTTCAAGCAATGAGTGGGGTAGTTCATCTCATGATCTGTGAGCTTTCGAGACTCATATGCAATCACTCATCCATCCTACATAAGAACTTCCCCCACACCCTCCAACAATGCATCAATGTAAACCATGATCTCACCTACAAGATCTGGCAATGCCAAGGTAGGTGCACTAGTCAAGCGCCACTCCAAAGAGCTTGAAATGCTAACTCACATTGCGTGGACCAAACATACATCTTCTCTTTCCTCTAAAGAGAAGTGATGGGATGAGCCAACCGAGAGAAATACTTCATGAATTGACGGTAGTATCCCACCAAACCCATGAAATTAAAGACCTATATAACACTAGTCGGTGCTGGCCAATCCTTGATAGACTAGATCTTCAAAGCATCTACTGAAATACCCTCTCTATAAATGTTATGGCCCAAATACTTCACCTCAGCCTCAAAGAACTCACATTTGGCTAGGTTTCCATTCAAATGATGGTCACATAAACATTGCAATACCTAATGCAAATGTACCTCATGCTCCTCCATATTTTTGGAATGTACCAAAATATCATCCATAAACATAAGGACAAAGTGGTCAAGATAGGTGCAGAACACACCATTCATCAAACTCATGAACACTAATGGCACATTGGTGAACCTGAAGGGTACAACAGTAAACTCTTAATGCCCATAATGAGTGCAAAAGTTTTTCTGATGAATGTTAGCCTCGTGAATATGAAGTCAATGGTGTCCCTAATTTATATGTATCTTTAGGAACACACTCTCTCTCTCTTCATCTGATCAAAAAAATTGTCAATCCTTAGCAAGGGATCTTGGTTCTTCACTATCACCTTATTCAATTGTCAGTTGTCAATGCACAAATGAAAACATCCATCCTCCTTTAAAAAGATGAATGGTTCACCCCATGGGGATACATTATGGTGAATATGGCCCTTGGCCAACAACTCCTCTAACAACAAATGAATCTCACTCAAGCCTTTACTAGTCATGCGTTAAGGTGCCCAAGAAATAGGTACATCTCCAGGAATGAGATCAATTTAAAAATTAATATCACGTTAAGGTATCATGCTTGGAAACTCATTTTTAGACTCAAAAAGGAGTGAGTGATCATCAAGGGACACCTATCAACTCCAAACTCCATCAAGATCACTAATAGAGATAATGAATAGCTGACTTCTCGGTCACATACTCCACTTTAGCTGCTTAGCTGAGATCACATGAAGTGAAATAGGTCTCTAGACCCCTACAAGCTTAACACACCCATCAGTGGCATCAACATATTGTACTGACTTACGTTAGAATTCAATACTCACCTAGTAGGAAGCTAACTACTCTGTACCCAACACAATGTCATAAGAAACCAAGGTTAGGACAAGAATATTTATGGTGGTGGTGAAGGTTCCAAAATCCAACACACGACTACAAACAAGGGAGTCTATGGTCACTCTAAAACTTGTGGCTAACTCAACCTACCACCTATCAACCTGTCATGTTGCCACTACCTCACATTGTTGAACAAGGGAGGGGGAAATAAAAGCATTTGAAGCACCAAAATCAAATAGAATAGAGGTATAAATACCATGCAACCCACCTATAGTCTCAAAAATAGTTCCTTGGTGCTTATCTTGATGGCTATCAACTGCCATAAAAACTCTATGGGATCTATCTGCATCCTCAAATTTAGGCCTTAAAATAGTTGTCCTTTTACTCAACCCTATAGATGACCTTTGACTATAATATACAACTATATGGTCATGCTTACCACAAGAGAAACAAGCCCCTCTACCACTACCACAACCTATAGATGGTGCACTCAACTAAAATAAACTGCCCTTACTAGACCTTTGCTAACCACTTTGAGGTGTACTCCTCACTTCCTGACTGTGAGGCTTATTTTGGTGTTGGGAGGTACTATGATGCCCTAGCTAGTGACTACTAGAGTCATGTCTCTAGGATGAACCCTAAAACTATGCCTACCTATGTCGTGACTAACGACTATTCCTAGGTGTTGTAGAATATCCCCTCGTAGAACCTGTAGCCTTAACCTATGTACCCTATGTAGATGATCCTTAATGTTTTCACTATGACTTTATGTACATCCTACCACTATAACCCCTAGAAATATTACTCTTAGCCAGTCTCTCCTTCTCAGCAGTAATTGCAAGTGTCCTAGGCTAGTGAAACTATACATCCCCAATGATACAACCATTAAGGCCTTGAACAAAGTGTTGTACTAACAAGGGATCATCATGGTAATAGCTAGAGTATTTCCTTAGCTAAAATAACCTCTACTCCTAGTGATCTACAAACATATTCCCCTATCTAATCTCATGGAACTCATTAAAACATGCCTCTCTATACTGAGTACAAAGGAACTGCTCATGGAACCACTCCTCAAATATCTCCCAAGTGACAGTCAACATGCTTAGTTGGAGCTTTTGTTGTTCAATATGTCACCAAGTAGATGCAAAATCTCTCAGGTGCATGATGGTGCACTAGGCTCTAAGGTTTCTCACATAGGAATACATAACAAATAAATTTCCATGGTCTAACAACCATGTGTCAACCTTACTTCCACTACCCTTTCCATCAAATAAAGGTGGTCGAGACCACATGAGCTCTCTCATCAATCCTTCATGGATGGAATCCTCATTCACAACTACCCTATATCTCCTATGATCCCTAAAAATAGGTTGAGTATGAGACCACTCATGCTCTCTCCTCTCATCATGCTCTCCACACTCAAATAGATGAGAATCCCCATGGTGAGAATCCTCCTGATGAGGTCCTAACCGAGCTATAAGCTCTTGTAGTAACTAAACCAACTAGGGGTTCCCATCATTACTACAATGGCCCTCTTTATAGTCCTCATGGTGTTCCTCCTCTCTATTATCTTCCTCAATATGCTCTTCCTCATGGTGTTCCTCTTCATGGTCATCTTGATGGGCATTTTGCTGACCACGTCCACATCTAGGAGGCATCCTTGATAGAAAAAAAAGGCATGGGTCAATATTACATGCAATAAAATACACTATTCCATACTAAATCAATAAGAAAGGAAAGATAACCATCATAAAGTATACACCAACCACACATCACTCACACAAACCACAATGGGAGAATAACACAGAGATCCCAACATATGAACATGGGATCAGATACCGGATGTAATGCCCTACCAGGGAAACCCTTGGAACCAAATGGTATATCATGAACTTAACAAAAAAAAATTGAGTAAGAAGTAAACATAACATAAACATTAGCATGAATAGAATAGGCATTCTCACCCTACCTTATGAGTGTTTGGATCATTTCTAGGAACTTCATAGATCATGATTGAACCATCGTCGATAGGTCCCCATTGCAGTGACCACAACACCCTTTTGGAAATACAAAGAAAGAAACTAACAATGAGAAAGAAAGGAGAAAACTTCAATAGTGTATATGAATATGATCTTTTATGATTGGAATGACCTCTACTCGAAAAAAGGTATCTGGAATAGTAATTAGGTTTTCCATAAGATGTATGGAAGTAGCCACTATCCCAAAAATGAAAGAAGAATGACATGAACTGATATTTCTTCCTAAACATGGAAGAATAATGATAGGAAACAAAATTCTGCTTGAACTAGGTAGCATGACCTTCTAGAGGCCATAACTTTTGCATCCAAAATCTGATTGACTCCATTCAAAATGTGTTAGAAAGATCTTGAAAATATTTATGACATAAGGAATCTATAAAAATCCTATGACATCATAATGTTTTTCACCATCCACTTGGATCAAGTACATTCCAAAGGAAGGTAATCATTGATGACAAAAACATGCAACGAATAGGGTACTTATTCTAAAAAAAGGGTAGGCTTGCTGACACCAACGTATGATATAAAATGTAGGATTTATCCACACTATGGAGTACCATATATAAACACATCAATTCATTACTCACTCAATTTAAATCTATAGCATAATCAATAAACTACCCTCAAAATCAAATACATGCAAGGGCATAAAAGGATAAGGTGCATGTACAACAATGAAACTACTCTAAGAAATAGAATGCATATATGCACATATAAATATTAATGCATATACAACAAGAATATAATCTTAGCATAATAAATGATGGGTAAAATACATACATTTCAAGTATAGTGAAGCTCTACAAAGAGTCTTCAATGCTAAAGTACTTTGAATCTAGAGGAAGCTCACCACCTGTACACTAGTCCCTAGCAATGGTAAAGTATTGCAACACCTCCCTACCATATGGAACCCTTAGGACCACCCCACTGTACTCATGGAGATAACAACTAAGCCAAAAATATGAAGAAAACACACAAGTAGGGAGTGGCTAATACACACACCAAGAAGATGCCAAACTCATAACAAAGATGCAATAATATGGTACATAAATAATGATACAATAAACATAAAGATCACTCAAAATGTAAACCAAAATAAAATATCAATGAAAGAAGCACATGTCCCAAACTCATCAAGATGATACTCAATAGTACGGGACCTAGACATGAGAGTACTAACCATAGGGAGTATCTATGTCCACACAGATCAATACTACAAATATAGGGTTGTATCATTTACACTCAACTCTTAGATCACCCATGATGTCTGGAGATTCGATGGATCTCCACCATCTACACTCTACTCATGAATCGCCAATGGTATCTAGGGATTCAATGATACATATCACCATCTATGCTCATGATTGGGTCATGCATGACATCCATGGATTCGATGGGCTACACAATCCATTTAATCTTTTTTAATGTTTTATATCCAATATGCTTTATTATAGTTTTCACTTTTTTTAGGAACTCCTTGACATAGCTTATGTGACCACTTATGGGTCAAGGTCTATGTAAGGGCTACTCCCCATAGCTAATCAACATACCTAGTCCTATGGCTCAACATCACAGGATGGAGACCAACAAAATAATGTCAACTTGATCTATACAAGGACATAACAAACACTTCATCAACTTGGTTGTTCAAGGATGGTAATAGAGACCTCATCCACTCGTCTACACGAGGATGGTAAAAGAAGCATCATCACCATGGTCTACACCAATTGAAGAATCAAAAGTATCAAGGAACAAGGGATGGTTGAAGAACAACTCTCAAAGGTCAAAATAACCAAAAATCCATTCTCTAGCGGATTTCAATAAGTCAAAATAAATAATTCTAATTCAACAAGGCATATTCAGATTATGATATAAAAACTACCAAAATGTCATGGGTGACCCCACAATAGTGGGTTACACTTTTTTAGACATGCTGATTTTTGTTGAAATAACACATTTTTTTAATAAAATATGATGATTTAAGGCTTGAGAGGTTCCATTTGAAGGAATTTATTACAAATGGTTAGCTCAAAGCCTCTTAGATATTAAAAAAAACATTGATATAAGATCTATACTCCTCATTCATACCTACAATGGAGTCTCCTTCGCACCTATTAAAATGCTAACAAAAAATCATTGAACAACTTTATCTTTTGGTAGTTCAAATTAATCCATTTGACAAACCTATCTAAGTAGTAAGGTACTAATGATAAAAATCTTTCCAATGATTATAATGTTAGTATATATTAAGTTTATTATGACTTTGTATTTTTAGTTTTACTAAACATAGATATTTCACTGTATGTGTACCTCTATGTTTGACGCTTATGGAAAAATAGTAAATGAGAGAAAAAAAATTCTAAAAAATATCTATGCCCTAGGTTTTGAAGTTCTCTTTCTATAAATAAAATAGAAATGAAATTGGACAAATACACGACAACTTATAAGCTATGTAGTCAAGGTACGTGAAAATTACTGTTTAGTAAACTTCAAATGTTAATAAAATATAAAATAATCATGATAATGTTGTCAAAATAATTACATGCCATCCATATAGATGTTAAAAAACTATATTCGAAAGAATCACATTGATATGTATTTTAGAAAAATAGTTATGCTCTATGAAAACAATGTAACTCTTTGAAAATGACATTTTCAGCAATATACCAGTTTTTATGGGAGAAAGCAAAAACTATTCAAATCAATTCAAAAATAAAAATAAAAAATATATTTAGAATCCAGACAAAAAAATCCTAAAAACTCAAATTTACTTCATCTTCCTATTTCAAATGGTTTAACAACAATATGCATCTGAATCTGATTTTTTTTTCAAAATGTAGAGTTCAGTGTCCGTTCAGGAAAAATAGTGTAACCCACTATTGTGGGTTCACCCTCCTATATCCATTCTATTTTTTCAATCATAAAGTAGGCATGGGATACTGCTAATAATTTCCACTCTTTCATGCCCATCAATTTTTGAATAAAATCTGGATGGCACGCAAAATGAGAAAAACATAAAATTACCCTAAAATTCAAGCTTCTCAAAAATCAATGAAGTGAAAACCCATTTCCTATTTTATGCCCAAACTTTCGAAAATCAAATAAAATTTAATTTATGGGCACAAAATGAAAAACCCAACAACATAACAAGGCAAAAGCTTCAAACTAAAACTTCATATGCTCATAAAAACCCAATCAGGTGAAATAGACTAAAATAAATGTGGGGAAACAACTAATTAACCTCCCACAAAGAAAAAGAAAAGAAAAATAAATTGAAACAGATAAGGGATACATAAAATCATGAGAGCCTTACCTCTCACACAAGTTGTGGTCACTCAAACTAACATGAGAAATAAAAAATTTTGTGAAAATGTGAATGGCTCCACAGGAATTGAAGCAATTATGATCTCGTTGCAACAAGTTGCTACCCACTATTATTCGACACCCAAATAAAACCCAAAAAGAAAAATAGTGATTTTCTCCAAACAAATTTGTAGAAAAATCACCGAATTCAAATTTCACAAGTGAGAAATGAGTCTAATTCCTCCAATATAAGTCACTTTTTCATAATAAGGACTTCTAAACTGTTTCACTTAAATCAACTAAAAAACTATAGACTTAGTGTTAGAACTCAAGAAAAACCATAAAAAAATGAATCTTGGCAAGCAAAAGAGTTGCTTATCAAACTGAAACTAATTCAACTTTCCATTCATAGGTGTCCCTTAGGTTACCTCAATTGCATCCTTCATCTTAGGTTCTAGTATTTCATAGTACCCCTTTGGTTATTTCCTTAGTGCCTTATTTTCTCATTCATTTCACTTGTCTTAGTTAAGCGTTTAGGTTTCATTTAGAACCTTGTCCTTTTCACCATATTTTCATTATCTTTTTTGGACTTATCATATCCCTTAGTCATCCTTCATTTAGTCCTTACCCCTGGCTCGTATTTAGGTCCTTGACCTCTACATTTTCACAACCTTGACCTTATGATATTGTAATTTTCCTTTATTTTTCTAGACCATCAATTTTAGAGTCCTATTCCATCTCATTGGTCAAATATTATTTGCATTATCCAGAAACCTTAGAGTTATAGGGTACTCCTCATCAGTTTTAGGCTACATTTTTCTTCCACCCTTTATAATCATATTAAGGTATATTCCTTAGAAAGCAGGGATAACTTTAAGGAACCCCCCCCTCCCAAAAAGTATAAAATTATGGCGAATCACATGTGTTTTGGGGGGAAAATTTTTAATAGTGATGGCGAATTATCTGTCAAAATATGAATTTTTGGTGGTGACTTTTTTAATAGCGTATACAATTTTTATAAAAAAATGGCGACTATAATTTTTTTAAAAATAAAATTATTAATATTGATGGTGAATTATGTGTCAAAATATTGATATTGGTTGGCGAATATTTAAATAATGCATACCATTTTTATAAAAATATGGCGAAACTATTTTCCAAATATTTGAATTAATATATTTGTCATGGCGAATGGTTTTCAAATATTTATAGTTGGTATGGCGATTGAATAATTCTGGAGAGATTTTTCACTAAAGGAGTTAACGCACCCAATTCCCTCCAAAAGAAACCTTCCACCGTTCATCTCTCTTAGTCTAATGGTTGTAATTTGATGTTGAAGTTGCATCGGGTCCCACTCCAAATCCAATCACTATGACACATGACACACATCTGTTGGATTTAAAACAAATCAATGGCCAAAGGTGAATTTTGGGCCTATTGTAGGTCTTCATAATATTTACGAAAAAATCTCAGTGAAATCATGACACGTGGTATGACACACGTGTCATGATTCCGCTGAGATTTTTTTGTAAATATTATGAAGACCTACAATAGGCCTAAAATTCACCTTTGGTCATTGATTTGTTGTAATCGAATGGATGTGTGACACAGTGAGTCTGAGGAAAGATTTAAGGAGATCCCGAGTGATTTTATCATGATCTAAGTAAGTTTCTTAGTCGTCGAGTTATTTAACAGTAATATTTGACTCTAGATATATATGGTGGAATCTATATCAGAAGGGAAAACCCCTTTAATTGATGTAGAATTGCTTATCGAAGATGTGAAAATATAAGGTATTAAAAATTTCAATCATATTATTAAGAATATATTGTTAAGGTCTTGGTCTAACCTAAGCACTAATTATGGTCCCCCCAATCCTATTAGAGAACATACTTAGTTATTAGGGAAGCTTGATTAAAATTTCAATTTTCATGTCAAATGTACTATTGATATCTATCATGATAATTAAGTGAAATGGTGTGATGGCCTGGTATTACCTAAAGTGAACTTCAAATTGGTCTATAGCTTCTTGGTGAAGACACATGTTGTAACTTGTGACTAGTCACCTTAATTATGTTGGGAAAATATGTTCCTTCACATATTTAGGAGATGTGTTGTCATTGATGTCAACATATTTATGTGTTCAGACAATATTGCAATGTTAGTGCAGAGATGTTTAATCTAGATGATTAGTTTGGTGAGGCTATTGTACGAAAGATCAGATGCTACTAAGGTACAAATATATGGAAGGATGAGTGTAGATGTTATATATGATGTTACTAAGGTTTAGTGTAATATTTTTGAGACTTACAGGTGATTTAGTAGAGACAAGTATTTTATTGATAAGACAGTGTTAACGAGTCTGTAATATTAGATAGAAATATTAACTAATGGCGATGAGTAGATGAGTCATGACATCAGTTAAAGTAATGTGAATTAATGGTTTCTTTGATGGTGCCTTTCAATTTTCACTGACAGATAGGTGTGACATCATATAAATAATCACTATTTAGTACCTCGATTGATTAATGCCTGAAAGTTAATGCTTGAATGAAAACGTCATATCATATAAGGACAATATTTTCTAACCATTTGATGATCTTAAATCAATGGTAAAACTTCATTTCCTGTCGCCATTTCATAGGTAACGTACTTTGCTTCTTGTTTCTACTGAGTGGGCACAAGTTTTATGGTTTTTTTTATAATAAAGAATTATTATGTCCACCTGCATGGCACGAGCTTTTCGGCCTTCATTATTCCCAAGATAGAAAATGTCTTATCATAAGTGTTGTTTCCAATTTCACCCTGTGTTGCATTAAATATGAAAGATTTGGAGATTTTTGGACAGTTACCATTTATTTTTTGATTTAATTAGATCTTTAGGGGAATGATTTCCAATCAAGAGTTATAAATAGATCGATCTATGCTCATTAATTTATGATTGTGAAAGCATATTTGTGAGAATAGATTGCGTCTGCGAGTGCTAGGTTCTCTGTGAAAGCATATTTGTGAGAATAGTCTACGAATGGACACTCCAATTCATTTGAGATGCACTGCCTTGGAGGACTAGAAGGCCTTTTTGGGCCTAGTCATAGACCCAATCCTGGAGTCTGTTACTACGGAGTTCAGAGCCTTCACCAAGGAGGCTATAAGAATGGTGCTCAGACATGAATTTCTCGAGAGCGAGAATAGGTATAGAATCACCATAGACATTTCATCTTAGTTCTTGGCTTCTCTATTGAACTTGGGGGGGGAAAGGTGGATATGATTATGCTTCTGAGGAAAGTTTTCAAAGAAGAGTACCTTGGCGACGATGTGCATGTTATCGTATTTTCTAAAATTAGGGTTGGAATTCCTTGGGCAAATGATTTTCCTAAGATTCTACAATGAGGAGTAGTTCCTAGGCAACCATTCCCATTGAACCTTGATGCTGAGTAGCTCAACCGTCATCGAAAGTGGGAAAAGATTGGGAGGGATTTCCTTCGGAAGTGGTTCCTACTGGAGGAACCCGAGGACTATTAGTGGCTAGATGAATTCTTTGAGATTCTCCTCTCTTCAGAATTCCACATAGAAGGAAGGGAGCCTTAGCTGGATAGTCCCTGAGTCTATGACTCTCTAGTCCCTCTACTCTCTACTCTCTAGTCTCTACTCTCTAGTCCCTCGGCCACTACTATGTCTCCCTCTGGTGGTAGTAGCTTACCAGAGTTTTTCAAATGATATAAATTGTAAATTGTTGAAAAATATAATATAAAAATGTTTTAAGAAATTTGAAGTGCTACTGCTTTTATTTTTTGTTTTTATTATAAGAATCGTTAATAGATATGGTGACTGGTCTTATATAATATAAAAAATTTGCGTTGCGCTTTTGTTTCATGTAATATTTTAATGTTTCCAAACTTTATCATGGATAAGCTATTCTAAGTGAATATAGTTAATGATTAATATTAATTTACATTACTGTGTATTAAATTATTAATATTTAAAATCATGACAATCGTTGGATTACGAGAGATGAACGGTTGAAGTTGTATTTCAGAAGTACTATGGGTTTCAAAAAGCTTTTCTGAAAACTCGCTCTGAAAATGTGACACATTGACGTGTAATTCGATGAAAATATTATGTGGTACATTTTAGAAAGATTACGTTACACATTTTATGTTTTAGAAAGTTAATTATATACCATTACAATTTACCATTATAATTTACATTTAACGAAAGCTTTTTAACATTACTCTTAGTTGCAAAGCTAAAAAGAACTGTTGAACCATTGCCAAAGATTTTGAGACTATAATTTGTGAGAGCCTTAGAGTTATCTATTCTAACTTCAATCTATCCAGATTTCAAAGTTTAATTTTGGGTAAGATATCTAGCCTGATGCATCCTGATTTTGTAATGTCAAAAATTTCCTTTAACTTGCTTTTGAAATTACAATTTACAATTGGGGTTTTCTTAAATTGGGGGATTTTGTAATGTCAAAAATTTACTTTAACCTGATTTTAAAATGACAATTTACAATTGGGGTTTTCTTAAATTGGGGGGGTTTCTTAAATTGGGGTTTTCTGTGATTTTGTTAGTAAATATCTGTGAATTTGTGTTGTTTCATTCTTCGGAAGAACAATGGTGAAAGTGAAAACTCAAGGCCAAGGGCAAGCAGATGGGAAAACTTTAATAGACTACAGAAAACTAGTAGAAATCCTTGGTTTCACTAATGAGTATCATGATGTTTATGATCTTATTATCGACGGTGAAAGGAGACTTATAGAAATTAAATATGCATTGTGCAATAAGGCAACTGGGCCAAAGAGGCCTGATTTTATAAAATTTAACCTAGCGGTAGGTGCAAAAACCGATAAAGTTGCTTTGTGGGATGTTGGTTTGGGTTACATGCTATTACCCAAAGTTTTCCCTTGCCCAGAAATTATCTTGATTTGTGTAGAAAATTATAATGAAGAAAGAAAAGAAATTGTGAATAAAAATAATCAGGAAGAAATTTTATCAATAAACAAGTAAGAATTTCTCAGTTTGCTAGACCTAGGGTTTGACCCACAAAACTGCAATGTCCATATTGACCTGGGATTGCTGGCAGAGCAATATGAGGCAGTCTCGCCAGACGCAAAAGATTCATTTATAAAGGGTCTAATAGTTGCAGAGGCAAAGGCTTCATTGGGTGAGAAATATAAGCCTCCTTATGATTTTAACATTTTTTTGCCATGGGTTCAGGATACTATATCCTTGCTAGCATTTTGCCTGGGACTGGAAAACAATAGGGAAGTGGGTGCCAGCATTCTTCAATTGATTTGGGATATCCATTGTGTCAATGAACCAAAAAGATATAATTTTGTTGGACACGTGGTTCAATTGATGCAAGAACAATTAGCATTGATTAAAATGGGCAATTCTAAGACATTTAGGTTCACAACCTACTTGTGCTATCTTCTGCTAGCCAAGAATGCTGCAACATTAATGAGCAACGACAACAAGCTAGAAATTTAGAGGGGGACAGGTATTCTATTTCCAATATATAACTAGACACCTCAGATAAGAACGTATGATAACATAAGTAATTATAGTAATTTTGTAGACTTCTTTTTGGCACCATTGTACAAAAAAATAACAAGCACTCCAATGCCCAGGTTGTCTGCTTCATGTAGGGATTGCACAATTCAATTGGCCGACTGGTACTTAATGGAAGAATACACTGTAATAAGGTTTTATGGGTCAGAACTACAACCCCAAAAACTTCCAATGCATATGACAGATAGGGTGTTTGTAGTAGAATATGTAGTACAACTAGAGAGCACAAATAAACTCTTCACTGGCCAATCGAAGAAGAGCATATTCCCTTCCTTACCTTTCTCAATTGGAGGGTTAACATTTGAGAGAAAGGCATTCAAAGTGGAAAATTTTTTATAGATATTTTTCAATTTGATTTAGAGTGGTACTAGAAGTATGATCCACTCAACGTCATTCAAACAATGCTTTTTGCTAATAAGAACTCTGCAAACTTATTTCAACATGAAAGTAAACCATTTCTAGAGAAGTTGAAAAACAAGGATAGTTGGGATGACATTAGAAAAGAGTTGGAGAAAGTTTCCAGTGAGGAAAAAATTTCAATTGAATAGTTTTCATCACAAATTATGACAACAATAAACCAGGGCATTGTATAGCCTAGGATGTCCTACAATTTCTATGAAAAAGCTGCTCAGCCATCAAACAAAAAAATACCAAAGAGCTTAGCAGAAGCTTGTAAGGATAGAAAATGGACTAGAACAAAAATGGATGATTTTTGGAGTATGAGAAAGGATCTTGGTGAACCAAAGACCACTGAATATCTTGATGAAATAGATGAGAATATAGAGTTTAGCAAATTGTGGAATTTGGAGCATCCTAGCATGGCATATGACACTGAGGATGAATATCCAAACATTGAGGATGATAATCCACCAATTGAATTTACTCTAGGGACTGGGAGTCAAATTGGAACCAGCAAGGAATGAAATAAAGCATATGGCAAAGGGGCAATCATTATGGAAAAAATGGGTTATAAAGGTGGTGGTTTGGGTCCCACAGGAGAAGGCGTCTGGGATACAATTGAGACCAAAAAAAGTGCTTATGATTGTGGTGCAAGCCTTGGGTCTGCTAGTGTCACTGGTGCCAATGGGACTAGCCAACTTATACAACAAGTTCCCTCTCTAAAGAGGGAACTAGAATCTACACAGAATCCCATACAAGAAGATAGTGTCAAGAAGCAAAAGCTTTCCATTTCCAGAACACCGACAATAATGACATTTGATCCTAAAGAACTGTTTGCAATTTTAGGTTTAGCAAAACCCTCTAGAAGTTTTAATCCTCAAAGAGCCTTAGTTAGATCAATAGGCATTGCAAGCTCTACCTCTGCATCACCTTTCAAACATTCAAATCCTTCTGCAACACCATATTTTCATTTCAAAGATTTCTCTAATAAATTTGCAGAAACAATAACCAAGAATAAGGAAATAAACAAGACATTGCAAACTCATGCCCTTAATGTAGTTGTAGAGGAACAACCTGCATCCAATAGGGTTTTACCAACATATGACCCAAAAAGAGACATGATGGAGTTCATGGTTGTTATTCCACCAAAAAAAGATGGAAACCCACCAAAGAGTCAGATAGATCCATCTGAATTTCAAGTTAGCACTCTCAAAATGGATTTTTCCAAAGTTAAAAATGTGGACAAAATCAATGTGTCAAAGTCTACAAACCAAATGGTCTACAGTGCACTGCTAAAGGTGGAAAGAGAGAAAACCAAGCTCGAGAGAAATATAGAAAAGTTGCAGGTAGACATTGGCAATGAAAAAGCAAAGAGGAAAGCTTTAGAGAATAGTTTGAAAGAATTACATAAAAAGATTAAAAAATCAACCTCTACATCAGCAGATATAGAGTAGGAACATGTAGAGGCAGTAGTGAAGGTACAGGAGCAGGTAGAGGCAAAGCTAAAGGCACCGAGGGGAAAATTGGCAGAAATCAGTAAAAAACTAGAGGAAGAAAGAGTCAGTTTAGAAAAGTTAGTTAAAACCATGGAGAGTAATGTTGCCTCCAACTAGGAATTGCAAAATAAATTGGAGTCTTAGGTGGATAAAGCAAATTATTGGGAACACAAAGCAGTGGAAGAGAGAGAATTTTGAAAAAATGGCAGAAGAACTAAAGAAAGCCAATAATACAATTCAAACTTTAACAAATACTAGTAATAATTTAGTGAAGATTGCAAAAGAACACATTTGGGGCCAAATATTGGTGTTGTGTAATAGCTTGTATGAGTGGTTTGAAATGCTTCAAAGTATGAGAGTATGTTATTTGAAGCTCCATAAGAATATTGAACAGAACATGGATGTTCTCAAGAAAGAAAAGGAAGCAAAAGATATTATGCAACAACTCTATAGTAAGAGTGATAGTTATCTATCAAACAAGGGAATTAGCAACTGCCTTGATGCCTCAGTAAAGGTATCAAGTATCATTCAAAAATGTGAGAAGCTAAGGGAAGCACAGGAATTGGATGACAAAGCTAAGCAGAAGATCACAAAGATGGAACAAAGGAAAATGAATATGGAGAGTCTTGGTTTGCCTAAGGGATTTACACAAATAACTTCATTGGAAGAGAAAATTACAAAATAAGGGATAAAATAAATATTGATTTATGCTTTCTTCCTACAGACATATCTCCAGATACATTCATGGATTTCATCAAACTAGTGAGAACTTTGAATGGACTTTTAGAAACAATAGTGATGTCAAGTCACACTTCCAAATATGAATTGCTAACGAAGTTGTAGGAGTGTGACTATACTATGAACCAAATTGTTCTTCCATTAGAGGATGTTTGAACAAGCCTAAAAATATTGCTCTAAATTTTGAATTACTGTAAATTGTAATGTATTGCAAATGAATACAAAACAAATTGTGCTCTATCTAATTTTCATGTTTTCCAATTCAATGTATGTTGAGTTACTCTATTTTATTCAGTTATTCTTAGTTGATTTACTCTGTTATATGCTATTGGAATACAAAATTTCATTCAAGAATTTCAAATTCAAATATGAATGATCATTCATGATACGATACAAAGTTACAAACTACACTCTACAGTAATAATACTCTTTGTTCTCAAATTTTAATGATGAAACATAATACATTCTTGCTTTTCTAAAATGAACATTAAATGATAGGATATAGTAGTTAATAAGTTCAAAAAATACCTATTGATTGCTACTGCTAATTTAGTAGAAATTTCCTAAATTTGCCAATTCGTCTTTCTATCGTCATCGTCATCCAATTCTGGTATTCCAATTTCTTCATTGTTCTCTTCATTTTCGTATGTGCCTTGTTCACTCTAACCTCCACTTCTATGACTCCCATTGCCACCTGTACTTGTCCCACTCAGAGTCACTGCCAGAGATTGGTTAATGGTGTTGCCCAACCCTCTTCTTTTGCATCTTTTCTTTAGGATTTCCATTTCTTTTTGATAAGGAAAAGTATTGACATCATACCTAGATGTGTAGACCCTCAAGCATGTTTCCAAATTCTTGTCTAGTTTGTTTCTTAGCTTTGATTTTAGGAATCCCAAAGCACTGAAAACTCTCTCATCCTCCACTGAACCCAATATCATGGTCTGACATAGATCAGCAATCTTGAAGAACACTGAAATTTCTTCATGCAACATTGTGCTCTATTTTAGTTTTGTCCAAAGCTTTTTTGCCGAGCCCTCTTCATGTGGGTTATGCATTAATTGATATTGATGCCTCATAGTCCTTCCAAAAGTGCCTGATTATTGTCTAAGAAGACCCTCATCTAAAATTCCATTGATTTTCACTCCATTGAATTCTACAAATTTGCAAAATTCCTTTATCAAAGTCATCAACCTATTACAATAATCTTCCTTGGATTTTAAGGACCAATATTGAGGAAACACAATTGCCATGGCCTCAAGTAGTTTTTCATATGGGAATCAAGATCTTATTTCAGAGGAAACTTTATAGACTATGTCCCTTGCATTACCTGCTATAGACTCGATGATCTTGGTAAACTCTTCCCTTGTAACTCTTGTAGCTCGCTTCTTTGGGGCACTGTAGTATATTGGTATCTAAAATTCTCTTACACAAACACATAAATCCCCATTTTCAATGATCTTTAAATAATTATCAGGATTTTCCAAATCTATTAGTTTTTGTCAGTGATTAAATCTTTCATCGATTAAATTTAGGTCATTTCGATAGAGACTATCGAGGGCTTGGCATGACATTTTATGCAACTGAGCATATTCTGCAATATACATGGCTCTTTGCTGGGATTTTTTCATAATGAACGTCATTTCTTCTAGCATGGGAATAAGAGATGCTAAAGTCAAAAGTGTCTCTATATTGTTTAACCTCCTAAGTAGGTTGCCACATCTCTAATTTTCTGCATTGTCCTGATTTTTGTACATCAGTCCAATCAAAGATTGATATTCAGAAAAAACTCAATGCGTTGGTCCATCCAAAGAGATCCATCTGGTATCAACATCTTTTAGAAGCTTGTTTCCATTGGTAATTCCATTAGCAAAGTGCTGAAATTCCCTAAAACATTTGGGACTTAGAAAAAAATATGAGTACAACTCTCTTACTAAATCTTCAACCTTGTTTACTAAAGAAAACTTCTTCACAACTCTAAAAGCAAGATTCAGCCCGTGGGCCATACAGTGAATGCCAACAACGTAATGTGAACAAGAAGCTTGCATCTTTGTGCAAAGACCATTCCTTTGATCTTGCATTACTGAAGCTCCATCTGCTCCAACACAGATCAACTTCTTCACTATTGTCAATTCATCCATACCTCCATATTCAATTAATTGGTTCTTTACTAATTGAAATAAAGTTTCCGATGTCGCATTGTCCCTCAATTTTTCAATAGTTAGTAGATATGGTTGGAAGACATTATTATGTATAGTATAAACATGCATGCATACCCACGATGTATTATCTCTTATCGTAACTTTGTCTAAGGACAATGCAATAAAGGTTGACTCTTTTATTTTTCTCTGTACATCCTCTATTTCAACCTGGGCAATACAACTTGCCAATTCCCATCCACTATTTATTGACCAATGAGTGACAGGATAGTTAGGAACTTTCAGAAAGTGTTACAAACCACTCATTTCTGGATAGTCTGTCATTGGACTCCCTTTTCTCAAAATATGGAAAACATTACTTAATTGAACAACTTTTCCACAATCTTCTACTTCACTTGCTTTTGCAAAAATAGCATTAATAGAACCTTGAACTTCACCAGGCTTCATCTTAAATTTCTGAAACAAATAATATTCCTCAGCATTCCTTTTATGTTGACATTTCTCCTTTGTTTTATATCTTACCACTTTTATTTCCTTTCCATCAATAGTTGAGGTTTCGTAAACCTTACCAACATGTTTCTCTATGGTGTCTAGTTTAAGCTACAACCACTTTTCCTTTTTATACTTCCAACTACAAATCGTACATCTGCATTCTACTGGTGGCTCACCTACAATTGGATTGTCCATGGGTTCAATGAATGGATACTTTGCTACCCAATCAAATTTAAATCTCCTTGCCATCTCCCATTGACGATCAATTTTTTCTTTTGATTTTCCTCTCCCTTTACTGTTACTATTAACTGAACCATCATCATCACTGAAGTCGATTGCTTCATCCTGGTACTGGTTGTTGACTTGAATTTCTTCTTCAAGGTCATCTTCATCAGAGATATCAGGTTCCACAACTTCAACACCAGATTTATTAGGCTCCCCAATTTGTTCATTAGACTCCTATGTAGGTTGAGAACCTTGAAATTGTACAGGTTCCTCTGATGATGTACCTTCCTCACTTTGACCAACACTATTGCATCTGCCCACACCAAAGTATGAAGATAAATTTCTATATTTCATTGGCCTCAGGCTCTCTTGGACATCTCCACCTGCAATAGTCCTCTTCTTGTTTAACTTTGACTGTGACATCTCCAACAAATTAAGGCTGCAAAAATTTTTTTACTTGAATAAATTATAAAATACTATAGACTGGTAGTCGTTCGCTACCGATTGCAAATGCAATTGTGAGCTCAAAATCAACTAAATCTCTTGAAGTCTCCTTCTCTCTAGCATGTTTCAATAATGAAACTCATATCTCTTAAATAGACAACTACAAGTAAACCATTTTCATATTAGCCATCAGATTTTGCCTCATAATCTCCATCATCCATTTTGGCAAAGGGGCGGACAATTGCTTATGATTAACAACTAATATTTGGAGAACCCGCATATTTTCAAATAATTGATTGGGCAAATTTGGCGGGAATTTGGGACATGATTATGTATGATGCATGGCGAATTGGGTCCTAGTGTAAATAAATTTTTTACTTGGGACAATGAGTCTTTGGTGAATGTTGATCCTCTATGAAGACACCCAATTTAATTCGTGGTGAATAAGAGTGAAATAGTAATAGAAATATGGGTGAAGAACCTGACTACCATACTAAAATTATGTAAAAATAGTGGCAAACAATCCGACCACTATATGAGCATTTTATAAAATCTAGGCGAACCGATCAACCACTATACAAGCATTTTATTCACCAAATTCTATCCACTGATCCGGACATATTCACCAATTGGTGAATAATTGCCACTAAAAAAATCCCTATTAGAAACATTTCATATAGGTCCATACCCATGGTTGAAATAAGGTCCCAAGCTAGTAGGAGATGAGAAAAATTCTTACGACCACATGGACAATTTTAACTCAGACCAGTTTAATCGCACAAAAATCCCATATTATAATGATAATAGGGAATCTCCTATAGAGTTACACACATATCTAGTTGGAGCATCACAAGAACTTGACATTAGAAATGATGTTTTATTCCATATAACATTTACATTCAACCTTGAGAAATGGAATAAAGATCTTACCTAACATGTTGAGCCTAATTCTAGTAACAATCACCATGAATCACCTCCTAAGAGTTATAAAGAGTCTCATACCCAAATTAAATTACAATCATATTTATACTAGAAATCATTATTAGGAGGACATGATCCTTTGATGGATAAAACCATGAGCCATCCCAGGCTTACAAAAGATTTGGATACATTGATGTTTATTGACCCTATTACATATACCCTTCGCCTTCAAGAAAAAATAGAATCAAGATCTAAGCTAAAATCTAGGTGGCATGAGACTTGATAAAAAATTCATAAACAAAAGGATCTAGCACAAACTAAACCTAACTCACAACAAAATCAAGAACCACTCATCAGTGAAAGATCACAAGAGTAACACAACAAAATTTTGCCTCAAAAGCTTCCTCCAATCCTCTCAGTAGCCCAATATCATCACCATATCAAAATGATAACTATAAAAATACCTACACAATGAAATTTGGCACTAAAACACATCCTTGAGCTTGGATTGAGACTTTTTGGGACCTTGACACCAATTCAACAAAGGTTCCCCAAATAAATCAAAAACCAATGAAATAAAATCTATTCACCACATATATGCCTTTTATGCCTCCCATAGAATCAAATATTATTGTCCATCAAAATCTCCCACTTTGCACATCATACCCATTGGATGCGCCTCTAAAAGGGTCAAATGAGGTTTTTCTCAAATTGTGTATACCTAGACCAAAAGTCTCCTTTTCAAATGTGGTGACAAGTATGCCCTTTGGTGGACCACAATTAAATTTGAGTAAAATACCACAAAAAAATCATATGCCATCCCAAAAGAGAAACAAATATCGATATGTGACTTGTGATGAATCCCTTGGACAATCAAACTATAGGAAATAGATTAAATAAGATCACTCAAAAACCACTTAATACCCTTCATTTTGATCCATGATGCATCATCATACATGACCTCAATATCAATCCCAAAACCCACCTATATTTCTCTTTATTGGACAATAAGATCAAGCAATACAACATCTTTTTACCTAGAAACTCAATTGACACATGAGTAGAATGTGCCCTCTCAAGAAAAAGTCCCACTAACAATGCAACATCTATAATTGGGACCACGATTTCAATCCTTTTCTCAACCAAAGGTTTTATATCAATCACATCATAAAAAATATGATCCTTTGAGGACACATTTCCTTTCATATCAATCATATCCACCAATTTGGCAACAAACTCATCTTGGACTACAATATCAACTCCCCCACCCAAATAAATATGAATATGATCAATATCAAAACTCATTATCTGCAATTTCACCAAGGACATTTTTTTCAAACCACCATGATCAAAATCCATTTAGAGGCAATGTCTATGAGCAAAGAGGTAAAAAAACATGGATAATGGGTTGGAAAAACCAACACCTTCATGTGAGAGAGTAAAACAAATCAAGGGATGGATGAGACAAATTGAGATATTGAAAATTAAGGACACTAAGAAGAGATATACAGAGCAATATTTATGTCCAAATCATTTTTCATAAGATTTATATATGCCTTCATTCTTGCCAAATCTTGAAGTACCAAATTTTGAGAATTACAGAGGAAAGGGAAACCCCAAGGATCATATTAGAGGATTTTATGCAGCATACATAGATTTTTCCAATGATGACACCCATCTTATGCACCTTTACCCTAGGAGTCTCATTGGACAATCCCTAGAATGGTATGCTCACTTACCCAAAAACATTAGATCC